>JAODAL010058794.1:0-21885 GCA_025379985.1 Phyllomedusa bahiana | reverse complement strand
AAAACCCAGCCATGCTTCCTTATAACTGTGTATATATATATATATTGTGAGGGATCAGCGTCCAGAGCAGGTAGCAGACTGGGCTTCCACAGACAGAGACAGTGACACACTGAGTAAAGTTCAAGTCCAGGCTGGGCCTGGGTTTATTTATATGATGAATGGAAGCAAAACACGGCCTTAACTTCAGGCATAAAACAAAACCTGCTCGGCTGAGCACTAACTACACACGAATACGGACCTAACTATACCAGGGACACACTCAGTGACCCTGGGCAAAGCTGCAAAACAAAAAATAGCATGTGCTACTTACAATATGGCTTCAGCAAACCCAGCAGCCATGCAGGCCTGCATACTCAGTCTTTATAGGCCTGGCACCCCGCATCACCTGGTGGGTGGGAGTGGCCCCCAACCCGGCTTTTTGGGACCACTCCAGAAAAGCCGACCCGGATAAAGCTGACTGGGAACCGCTATGCAACATGTCAGTATCTACTGACACACACAAATGTCGGCTTTCCTTCACCGAGCCCCGCCACTCGGGGGAACCGCTGGTCCATACGTTGCCTAAGGCCGCATAGGACGCATTATCGGGGAAATATACCTTCCCTCCACATCCCCCTCTCACTGTCTCACAATAATATATAAATATATATATTATATATATATATATATATATAAATATATATATATATATATATTTTTATATATATATATATATATATATATATATATCAATATACACATTCCATGCACTGAAAGTTGGCAGGTGTGTGGTAATATAGAGGACCGTTCTATGGATTTTACATTGTGGCTCAGGGGCTACAGTTAAGTCATTGTCTACAGTCCTGCTTGTTTACTCCATATTGCCTCTCATTTTAAGCAAATGGTACCATATCCCTCTATCAGCCCGACTATATAGTACTTGTAGGAGATGTCATCTGCACTTAAAGGCTTTGATGACTCCTGAGATTTATAATCAGATAAAGAACAGTTTTTTCAAGTAACTGCAGGTTGTGGGGTGGGGTGGGAGCTAAAGTAAATCTGCATTGGGTGCCATCTAATCTTAGACCTCTCCTGGTTATGACACTGTTTATACAAATTATATTCACTAACCTTTCAGCAAACTTTGCATAAACTAATATTAAAAGTGAACATAAAATTCTTAGTAGAATGTAATCTTTTTAGAGAAAATGCCCCTTTCTCCATTTAGCAAGCTCCTGTTCTCCTCTCCTCCTTAGCATATTATTCACTCTGAAAATAAAACCTGTTAAATCCATCTTAAAACAATCAGCTCACTTAAATGAAAATATACTTCCACATAGCACAATTTTCCATAAATCAACAGTACAAGCAAAAATAAAAAAAAAAACTTTGTAACATCTTCTAAAAGAAAAAAATGCTTCTTTCTTTTTCAAGCCTTCTTTTTTCTACCATTCTTACCTGTTTACTCATCCATTAATCAAAAAAGACTGTCTTGTTCAGCTTAACCTAGAGCTCAAGTTACAACTGCTCATAGAAATTTATGGATAGGGGCAAGGGGAAGCAGAGACACAAAGGGCCACATGTTTGAAAACGGTCTAGGTCTAAAACCCACTTTATTGCCCATAACAACCAATCAGAGTGCCCCTTCATTTCATATAGTGCTCTGGAGAAATGAAAGGGGTGCTCTGATTGGTTGCTATGGGTAACAAGGAAAGTTTTTGACCTAGACAGTTTTCATACATATAGCTCATAGAGATAGTGCTGTCTGTATATTTAGTGCTTTATCTCACCTGCTGGAATCACAACTACACTGCTACTTATTGCTGCTGGATGTGTTCTATGCTGATGTTTGTGTTTGAGTTAGCTCAGCCCTTCTCTCTCTATAGACTTCTATTGGCTGCTGTAACCTGAACTCTCAATGAAGCAGCAACCTTCTGCAAGACAGATTCTGTTAGTGATTTATGACTGTGAGCATAGATTACAAATTCAGGGGAAGGGATGATAAATTAAGAGGAAAACATTTTGGTTTAATGCATATTGCACATTTTGTGTTAGTACAATAAACCTCATTTCAATCCGGAAATATTACTGTGTCCATCTGTTATTAGATATATCAAATTGAAATGGCTGTTGCAAACACCCAAATATTTAGAACTAAAAATGATTAAGATTAATAGGAGTGCCAAAACTTTTTCATATGACTGTATCACAGAGCTCAGCTTCTCTCATCTATATTATAACCCTTTATATCACAGAGCTCAGCTTCTCTCCCTCTATCATATAACCATATTTATCACAGAGCTCAGCTTCTCTCCTCTATCATATAATCATATACACAGGGGCGTCGCTAGGCTGTTTTATTCGGGGCTCGGACCCCGAATAAATCCCCCTGTGCCCCGAGTCTCCTGGGCTCCAGGCCGCTGCCATGGGCCTGGAGCACCGACTGGCCCTTCAGCTGCATGTGCGTCCGCTGGACGCACACACAGCTCCGCAGACAGTGTCGGACCCGCAGGTCCTACACGCGAGGCTGCCGGGTCCTCACAGCGCTGAGGACCCGCCGCGGCCCCGTGCGCCTCGGGCGCACAGCGCGTCATAGGCCGTGCGCCCAAGGAGCTGCCGGAGGAGCGCGGGCTGAAGAGGACAGAGCGCGCTCGCCAGGGGAGTTAAGGTGAGTATTACTGTTGTTATATCCCTGCCTGTGCCCCCATATACTGCCTATGGCCCCCATATCCCTGCCTGTGGCCCCCATATCCCTGCCTGTGGCCCCCATATACTGTCTGTGCCCTATAATGCCTGCCTGTGTCCCCCCTATCACTGCCTGGAGCCCCCCTATACTGTCTATGGCCCCTATATTCCTGCCTGTGGCCCCCATATACTGCCTATGGCCCCCATATCCCTGCTGTGGCCCCCATATGCTGCCTGTGCCCCTTAATGCCTGCCTGTGGCCCCCATATCCCTGCCTGTGTCCCCATATACTGCCTATGTCCCCCATTTCACTGCCTGTGGCCCCCATATACTGCCGGGTGCCCCTATAATGCCTCCCTGTGGCCCCCATATCCCTGCCTGTAGCCCCCATATCCTGTCTTTGGGCCCCCATATCCCTGCCTGTGGCCCCCATATCCCTGCCTTTGGCCCCCATATACTGCCTATGGCCCCCATATCCCTGCCTGTGGCTCCCATATCCCTGCTTGTGGCCCCCCCCATACTGCCTGGCCCCTAAAATGCCTGCCTGTGGCCCCCATATCCCGGCCTGTAGCCCCCCTATACTGTCTATGGCCCCTATATCCCTGCCTGTTGCCCCCCATATCCCTGCTGTGGCCCCATAATGCTGCCTGTCCCCCTATAATGCCTGCCTGTGGCCCCCATATCCCTGCCTGTGGCCCCCATAATCCCTGCCTGTGGCCCCCATATACTGCCTATGGCCCCCTTATCCCTGCCTGTGGCCCCCATATGCTGTCGTTCCCCTATAATGCCTGCCTGTGGCCCCATATCCTGCCTGTGGTCCCCCTATGCTGCCTGTGCCCCTATAATGTCTGCCTATGGCCCCCATATACTGCCTGTGGCCCCCCATAACCTGCCTGTGGCCCCCCTATACTCATAGTTGCCAACTTTCGAAAATGAAAAAGTAGGAGAATGTAGTGGGCGGCGCGCGTAGCCCATCTTGTTGGTATGCCACGCCCCTTCAAAAAGCCACACCCACTCCACCTAACTGCATAACGGCTTTGGAAGAAAGCCAGGTAGATGCCCTTATAGCCAGGTAGTAACCCCCCATAACCAGGTCTTGCCCCATACAGGCCGGTAGATGGCCCCTTGTAGCCAAGTAGATGCCCCTCTGTAGCCAGGTAGAGCAAATTTGTAGCCGGGTAGATGCCCCCCTTTGTTAGTAGGTAGGTGCCCCCCATTGTTAGCCAGGTAGTTGCCCCATTGTAGTCAGGTAGGTGCCCCCCATCGTTTGCCAGGTAGGTGCCCCCTCTGTTGCCAGGTAGATGCCCCCATCTGTTTGCCAGCTAGGTGCCCCCATCTGTTTGCCAGGTAGGTGCCCCCATCTGTTTGCCAGGTAGTGCCCCATCTGTTTGCCAGGTAGTGCCCCCATTGTTTGCCAGGTAGATGTCCCTCTTTTGCCAGGTAGATGCCCCCTCTGTTGCCAGGTAGTGCCCCCTCTGTTGCCAGGTAGTGCCCCCATCTGTTTGCCGGTAGATGCCCCCTTGTAGCCAAGTAGATGCCCCTCTGTTGCAGGTAGTGCCCCCTCTGTTGCCAGGTAGTGCCCCCTTGTTAGCCAGGTTAGTGCCCCCATGTGTGAGCCAGGTAGTGCCCCCATATGTTAGCCAGGTAGTGCCCCCTCTGTGGCCTAGTTGTGCCCCCTCTGTTGCCAGGTAGTGCCCCCTCTGTTGCCAGGTAGTGTCCCCTCTGTTGCCAGGTAGTGCCCCCATCTTTTTGCCAGGTAGTGCCCCCATCTGTTAGCCAGGTAGTGCCCCCTTTGTTGCCAGGTAGTGCCCCCTCTGTTGCCGGGTAGATGTCCCTCTGTTGCCAGGTAGTGCCCCCTCTGTTGCCAGGTAGGTGCCCCCTTTGTTGCCAGGTAGATGTCCCTCTGTTGCCAGGTAGTCCCCCCTCTGTTCCCAGGTAGTGCCCCTCTATTGCCAGGTAGTTGCCCTCTCTGTTAGCCAGGTAGAGCCCCTAAAGCTAATAAAAATTAAATAATAAAATCCACTTACCTTACCAGGTCCTGCAGCGTGGCCAGCTCCTGCCGATCTCTTCAGCGGCGCAGGGGGAAGTGAGAGCAGCCGCGCGCCCTCCCCTGAAGCCGGCGTCACTTCCCCTGCGCGTTGACCTGTATGTACGGCGCAAAACACCGGCGCCGTACATCAGGGAGAGGAGGGAGGAGGGAGCGACCCCTCCTGCCTTCCTCCCGCACAGTGAGACCGCGGGCGGGTGAGCGGCCGCTGCACCCGCCTGTAGGAGCGGCCCCCGCGGCGCAAGAGTAGCGCACCAGCGCTACTCTTGCGCCGCGGTAATTTAAAGGACCCCCGCCGCCTGCAGGCGGGGGAGGAAGCCAACCCCCGGGAGGGCGGGAGGGGACCCCAAATAGCGGGACCCCCCGCCAAAAACGGGAGAGTTGGCTGTATGCCTATACTGCCTGTGGCCCCAAATCCATGCCTGTGGCCCCATATTTCTGCCTGTGGCCCCCATATCCCTGCCTGTGGCCCCAATATGCTACCTGTGCCCCTTAAAGCCTGCCTGTGGCCCCCATATCCTGCTGTGGCCCCCATATATGCCTGTGCCCCTATATACCTGTCTGTGGCCCCCATATACTGCCTGTGCCCCTATATACCTGCCTGTGGCTCCCATTCACTGCCCGTGCCCCTATATACCTGCCTGTGCCCCTATATACCTGCCTCTGCCCCCCATATACTGCCTGTGGCCCCCTATACTGCCTGTGGCCGATATACCTGCCTGTGGCCCCCTATACTGCCTGTGCCCCCCTATACCTGCCTGTGGCCCCCATTTAATGCCTCAGTGCCCCTATATACTGCCCTGTGCCCCTATATACTGCCTGTACCACATTACTGCCTCAGTGCCCCCCATATACTGCCTCAGTGCCCCCAAATTTCCTGCTTGGGGCCCCATTTACTGCCTGTGGCCCCATAACTGCCTCAGTGCCCCCATATAAATGCCTGTGGCCCCATATACTGCCTCAGTGCCCCTATATACCTGCCTGTGGCCACTATATACCTGCCTGTGGCCCCCTATTCTGCCTGTGACCCCCTATATAAATGCCTTTGGCCCCATATACCTGCCCTTTGGCCCCATATTACCTGCCTGTGCCCCCATATACTGCCTCAGTGCTCCTGTATACCTGCCTGTGGTCCCTATATACTGCCTCAGTGCCCCTATATACCCCGCCTGACCCCTATATACTGCCTGTGGTCCCCAAAATTCCCCGTCTGTGGCCCCTATATACTGCCCCAGTGCCCCTATATACCTGCCTGTGGCCCCATATACCTGCCTGTGGCCCCATATACTGCTTCAGTGCCCCTTTATACCTAAACTGAGGGGGACTGCTTTTACCAATAATTAAGGAGTTGCTGGAAATGTGAGGATTCTAAGATATTTGTGTCCAAATCCTCAGGGACGAGTCTTGGCCGGGAGCAATCAGCATGGAAGGTGTGAAACCCGGGTGGAGAAGAAAAGGGAAAGTGAACGACGCTGATCAGAAAAGACGTCTCCCGGGGAGTCACCAAATGTAACTGCAGTTTCAATCACTTATTAAATTTTGCAGAGCCTACATACAACTAGTTTCTGCCACTATCTGGGCACTGGATGGCGGTGGTATATGTAATCAGAACTGTGTACAGCTGATAGTCACATGTGGGGGTTGCGTTCGGTCAGGGTCTGGCAGGATTTTTGAGCCTTAAGTAGTAATAGTTTGGGTCTTGGTTTTGTAGGAGGGTTTTAGTAACAATCACTTGGGCTGGTAGATTTGCTCCATGTGTAGGTGTATGTTTTGGTGACTGTTTAGGGGTTTTTGTCATAAGAAGGTGAGAAGTTTTGAAAAAGTAAATTTGTCATTGGTGATTTTTACTGTACAGTGACTGCTGGGAGATGGACGGGAAACTGTGTGGGATGTGCAGAAAATTAGTGACAGGAACAGAAGGTTTTTCCTCTGTAAAAAAACATCCGCAGTTCACAATGAGGCATGAAAAATGTCGTGTGCACCCAGCCCTACCCAGAAAAACACAAAGGGCCAGAGCCCCGGATGTTTTAGGACCCTAGCAACGCCCCTGCATATACATCACAGATCTCAGCTCCTCTCCTCTATCATATAACCCTACATATCACAGAGCTCAGCTTCTCTCCTCTATCATATAACCCTACATATCACAGAGCTCAGCTTCTCTCCTCTATCATATAACCCTATATATCACAGAGCTCAGCTTCTCTCCTCTATCATATAAAACCCTTGGCCACCGTTCACACGGCTTATTGCCGACGGATTGTGGCGCCGTATTGAGCGCACAAATCGCCGTGAATACGGGGCGGGACGGGGGCGGGGCCGGAGCGCGGTGGGGGCGCCGCTCCCGGCCCCATAGACAAAAGATTGTTTACGGCGCGTCCGCGCCGTAAATAATGTGCATGTCACTTTCCCCCCCCCGCGGGCGGATTTGCGAGCGGGGAGGAGCGACGGATTCCCCTGTTTTTCCCAAAGAGAGCAGTGGATTACCGTAATGACTTCCGAAAGGATTGGCGCCGTATTGAAGCGCAAATCCGGCGCGGAATACGGCGCCAATCCGTCGGCAAATAAGCCGTGTGAACGGGGCCTATATATCACAGAGTTCAGCTTCTCTCCTCTATCATATAACCCTATTTATCACAGAGCTCAGCTTCTCTCCTCTATCATATAACCCCATATATCACAGAGCTCAGCTTCTCTCCTCTATCATATACCTGTTATATACCATATATCACATATATCACCATATATCACAGAGCTCAGCTTCTCTCCTCTATCATGTAACCCTATGTATCACAGAGTTCAGCTCTTCTCCTCTATTATATAACCCTATATATCAGAGCTCAGCTCCTCTCCTGTATCATATTCCCCTATGCATCACGGATCTCAGCTTCTTTCTCTCTGCCATATCCTTCTCCCAGATAGGGCAGTATAAAACACGCCACCAGTTTGTTTTAAATATGAGGTTACACACTGCTCTTAGAAGTCTACAGAGATGGGAAGGAAAGAAAGGGGGGAGCTGCAGAGTGAAATAAAGACACCAGAGAAGCTGGTAAAAATCTAGTAAGTGTTTTATCTCACCCCAGCTTACTCTGCTCAGTGCTGTTCTATATATAATTCTATGCTGCTGCTGCTGTTTGTGAGAATAGGCTAATGAGAGACACGGATACAGGACTTCTTGTGTGTGTATGTGTGTGTATGCGTGGGTGTGTTTGTGATGTCATAGCAGCTAGTCTCCAACTATTAGTGGCTATTCCCTATGTACACATGGATGGCGGTTTATCCTGAAAAGTTACCTGAAATGACAGGTATGGTTTTATTTCAATCTTAAATAAAAAAATAAAAGATTATAGCTCAGTGTGAATATATGAAGCCATATCTGTAGTCAGGATACCAGTCTGCAGACTGAGTCCTAAGCTTCCTCTGCAGTCATCCCCTAGACTGTTTCTGTGTTATTTGTTTTTTTTTAATATCCATGAAGCCCATATCTGGGGCTGGGAATTAGATCCATTTAGATGATTCAAGCAATAACTCTCTACAGCAATCATGCCTGGCAAGTGCTGTGTTCAGTCTTTGATTTCATCAAAATGGTAATGTGTTTTAAAAAAGCAACAGACAAATAACTCCAGAGGAACTGCTAGAAACTTTATTTGTAAATCAGATCCTATGTTCTGCAGCTTGAGCTTAAAATTCCTTATTATTGTGGTACAGGGAAGTCAGAACAGGAGCCTTGGAGAGATGTAACACTATCATTGCTGCAAAGCTGACTTTATAATGCAGAATCATAAGACAAATTTGTCATCATAAGGAATACATACTGGTTGTTGAAATAAGGAAGGGTAATCTATCTATCTATCTATCTATCTATCTACAGTGGGGAAAATAAGTATTTGATACAATGGCGATTTTGCAAGTTTTCCCATCTACAAAGAATGGAGAGCATTTTATTGCATGAAATAAGTATTTATACCAACCACCAAGAATTCTGGCTCTCTCAGACACGTTAGTTTTTCTTGAAGCCCTCCTACTCTTCACTCATTATCTGTTTTAATTACACCTGTTTGAACTTATTACCTGTATAAATGACATCTGTCCACACAATCAATAAATTACACTCCAACCTCTTCACCATGGCCAAGACCAAAGAGCTGTCTAAGGACACCAGGAACAAAACCGTAGACCTGCACTAGGCTGGGATGGGTTACAGGACAATAGGCATTGATGTTCTTGGGGTTGTACTCATCCTTATTCTTCTTCTAAACATGGCGAGTGGAGTTGATATCAAACAGTTTTTTTGGTCTCATTTGATCACATGACCTTCTTCCATGTCTCCTCTGGATTATCCAGATGGTCATTGATGAGAGCCCCAGACTAAGGAAGATTGATAGTCATCTTGTGTTTCTTTCATTTTCTAATAGTTGCGCCAACATTTGCTGCCTTCTTACCAAGCTGTTTACCTGTTACTCTGTAGCCCATCCCAGCCTTGTTTAGGTCTACAGTTTTATCCTTGGTGACCTTAGACAGAATTTTGGTCTTGGCCATGGTGGAGAGGTTGGAGTGTGATTGAGTGTGGGGACAGGTGTCTTTTATACAGGTAACGAATTCAAACAGATGCACTAAATATAGGTAATGAGTGCAAAGTAGGTGGGCTTCCTAAAGAAAAACTAGCAGGTCTGTGAGAGCCAGAATTCTTTCTGATTGATAGATTATCAAATACTTATTTCATGCAATAAAATGCAAATAAATTATTTAGAAATCATACAATACGATTGTCTGTATTTTGTTTTTAGATTCTGTCTCTTACAGTTGAAGTGCACCCCCCAAAAAATTACTCCATTCTTTGACGGTGGGAAAGCTTGCAAAATCGCCAGTGTATCAAATACTTATTTTCCTCACTGTATCTAGTAACATACAATAAAAAAAAGTTGCAGGGGATGTACTTTATTAAACCATGTCACTCTATCTATGTATCCATTTATCTATCCAGCCATCTATCAATTGATCTTTCCATGATGGGATATGTAGCTATTGATATTAACATTTAGATTTGCAAGATTGTCATGCTGATGGTCGACATGAATGATAAATAATGGAGATAAAGTAAACCAGCAGTCATCTGCAAGTAATGTGAAGCGTGTGTCAAAAATAAATGTCGGGACTTACCAATAGATGTTGGACAGCAAGACAGACGATGATGAAGACATGGATGTAGATGAAAGGATAATGACTTGAATCTAGAAGCAAGACACCAAAAAGCACCTAACCCTAACAATTAGCTTTCTCTAACTCGGTCCATAACCTGTTGCTAGCGCTGGCCTTAAAACCTGACACCTCTGGTCCTATTCTATCCCTGAAAATATCCCTACCAACGTTCTTTGCTACGCTGACCCTGACCCAAACAATACAGAACCAACAAAGAACTCAGGAATAGTGTTGAGCGATTATTATCGACAAAGTTGAAATCGGCACGGTATTTACGTTGATCGGATTTTTTAGATCACACGATAATTTAGGTTAAAATCTGTGCATAATCTATTAATATCGCGCCATTTTCGCGCTTACCCGTCATTTTGGCGGCCAGCAAATCAGCTTACAGAATAGAGCAGGGGGAGATTTTTGTGCGACGTCATGACTGGGATGTGGGATGGTTGCGATTGGCTGGAAAAATCACATGACCTCTTTTACATAGAACAGCCCTTCCTGTTCATGATCAGTGTGTGTCAGTATTTCAAAGCAGTAGGAGGTGCGCTCTGCCTCTGTGAAAACAGCTCAGCGAAATTATTCTATTTGTTCACAGAAAAAGCTCTACTGTTAGCTGTGATCCTTAGAACTTAGTTAGATCAGAGATTTGCAGATTTTAGGTAGTTAGGCAGAGAATTTAATAGGAGTATCTACCGCTGTAAAGTCACGAGGGGGAGCGGGTGGGGGGGCCCCGCGGGCAAACACAGACAAGTTTCTTTAAAAAATTTATGGATATTGTATTTCCATTGCATTGCAATAGCTTTATTATTAACAGTTTACTGTTGAAATATTACTTGTATATTGGGCATCCTGAAATTATATTAGGATACAGATCTTTTCTAGTAACTGCAGGTCTATTTGTTAGGTGCAAAACTCCACTTTTAGTCTCAGTATACATTTGAGATAGGTGTTCTTTTTCAATTTTGCCCAGTCCAGCTTTGGTGATAGAGCCACCTTGCAGTTAAATTTGATCAGCAATTTTGTAGTCACCACAGGTTGATAGGGGCCAAAAATTCCTTTTATTATCCGTATACATTTCAAGATACGTGTTTTTTTCCCATTTTGCCAGTCCAGATTTGTTGATAGAGCCACCTTGCAGTTAAATTTGAATCCAGCAAATTGTGTAGTCACCACAGGTGAATTGATAGGTGCCAAAAATACCTTTTATTATCCGTATACATTTCAGATACGTGTTTTTTGCCCTTTTGCCCAGTCCCAATTTGTTGATAGAGCCACCTTGCAGTTAATTTGAATCCAAACAATTTTGTTTTGATTTGAGGGATTTGAGAATAGGTGTGATTTTCCCTCTTTTAATAAGAGACGTTCCAAAACTCTTCCATACCTTCTCAAATTTTTCTTTCTGAACCATGGAGTGAAAAGCAGGTGGTAAGCGAGAAAGAGGGGGTAGGACATGGAGGTAGAGGTACGAGAGAAGGTGCTCCTTCCAGTGCTGGCGACAACACGCAAGCCAGCGGATCGTCGGTTGCGGGACCATCAGGCCTGTCAACGCTGGGTCCGGGCCCTGTGAATCTAAGTAACGAACAGCGTCATCAATCTGTTCTTCAGTGGTTAATGCAATCTGCATCCAGCAGTCTTACCTCCTCGTCCTCCCAGTCACGGCCACAAATGTCGTCATCAGCATCATCAGCATCCGCCAACATGAAGCGAAGGCAGCCCAAATGTCAAACTCGTGTACCCACCACTGTGGATAATCCATTTTCTGAAGACCTCTTTGATGACAAAATGCGGTTTGGGGGCAGAAGGCATGTTAAAAGATCAAGAGGCCAAAGAGGTTGATTTTCTCTGCTCTGACGCCCAGTTATGAGGCCATCAGAGGGGGTGAAGGAAGCCGGTCAATCGGCAAAAATCCGGGCGGTCGGCAACGCCTTGCAGTGCCCCTTGCTTGTAGCCCGAAGCTTCTGGATGCAGAAAGTCAGCGACCAAGTCACCTTGTTGATGATAATGATGATGGTGATGCGACATTTGCGGATCCATCGTGGTCTTTTCCGCAGAATTTGCTTGCGACCCGCTTCATCACTGGACGAGGAGGAAGACGATGGGGTAGTGGTAATACGGGTCCTGCCTCAAAAAGGGAGAGGGCGGTCGCAGAAGTCCGCTGATATGATTCCGCCTGCCACGGTCAGCGGAAACCCCGCTCCTCGCTTATCGCCGTCAAAAAGGTCCAGGACCTTTGAAGCCTGGGCCTTCGTTGAGCAAGCCTCTGATTCACCCAGCGATTTTCATATGCCGCCTTTGCCATAAACGCATAAGTAGAGGCAAGAACCTTAGGGGTTTTTAACCACCACCAACATGTCTAGTCACATGCAGCTGAATGCATGAGTTGAAATGGAAGGCAACACTTGGCCAAAAAAGGCCAGACCGAACGCCGGGCCTCCAACCACTGTCACACCCTCTGTCTAGCCTCCTCCTCCTCCGCCACCACCAAGCGTTCCTCAGCTGCCCATGTCTCTCAGAGTCATGATCAGGGATCAGCCTCCGCTTCAGCCTCCACCGTCGCCCGAGTACCACCCCCCACCACCAGAGAACCATCCCACCCCTTCTTCTCCCCCTAGTTTGACGACCTGCACGCCGTACAGCGGCCAGTCTAGCAGCCAGCCTTCTGTCTTCCAGGTTTGGGAGCAGAACAAACACTTTAACCCAAACCATCCCAAAGCCAAAAGCCTGAATGTCGGCATTGCCAGGCTTTTGGCCTTGGAAATGTTCCTTTCCGCTGGTGGAACACAGATGGGTTCCACCACGTCATGGCCCTTGCCTGCCCCCAAACCAGATGCCGAACAGGCATTTCTTTGCCAGAAAAGCCGTCCCTGCCCTGGCCAGCCACGTGTCATCTAAAATTTCAAGCGCGTTGTCTGCATCTGTGTCCGGAAAATTTTTAATTTGTGGGTCATGCAGGTTTAAGGGTCATGCTGTTGTACAAGACAGGGATAGTGAATGGTGTGTGATTTTTTTTCTGTGGCTTTTATAACCTAAGTGTGTTGCCTACGATGTAGCACATATACATTTGACTGTTGTGGATGTTAATTCCAGCTTCTCCAGCCCTGTTTGCGTGTAAGAATGAAGGTGTTGTTGCTCTCCCATAGACTTTAATGGACATCGATCATAATCTACTATCGACTATCGACTATCTTGTCGATGATGGTCGACTATCGACCATCGACCGATGTCGATGGCCAACGTAATCGCTCAACACTAGTCATGTTGCTATGAGACACAGCAATAATCATGGTCCTTTGGAACAGAAATCTGGCTTTTGAGTGGCATTTCTCCCTAAACAATTTTTAACAGTGGCTGAGAAGTCATTTTTATAATTTTTTGGGTCATGCTGCTTTGAAATTGCAGCAATACAAAACAGGTCCTATTATAAAAAAAAATGTTGTTTCTAACAGACATTCGTTCTTCAGAATTGTCAAGAGTGGCTAAAGGGGTCATGTTTGAATTTTTGGGGGCATTTTGCTGTGACATGCAGCTATACTACAGGTCCTATTATAAAAAAAATGTTGTTTCTAAACAGACATTTGTTCTTCACAATTGTTCAAAAGTGGCTCAAGGGTAATGCTTTGAATTTCTGGGGGCATTTTGCTGTGACATGCAGTAACTACAGGTCCTATTAAAAAAAAATGTTGTTTCTAACAGACATTCGTTCTTCAGAATTGTCAAAAGGGGCTCAAGGGTCATGTTTTGAATTTTTGGGGCATTTTTGCTGTGACATGCAGTTTAAACTACAGGTCCTATTATAAAAAAATTTTTTGTTTCTAACAGACATTTGTTCTTCACAATTGTCAAAAGGGGCCTCAAGGATAAATGCTTTGAATTTTGGGGGCATTTTGCTGTGACATGCAGCTATACTACAGGTCCTATTATAAAAAAAATGTTGTTTCTAACAGACATTTGTTCTTCACAATTGTCAAAAATGGCTCATGGGTCATGTTTTGAATTTTTGGGGGCATTTGCTGTGAAATGCAGCTAGACTACAGGTCCTATTGTAAAAAATTGTGTTTTCTAACAGACATTTGTTTCTTCACAATTGTCAAGAGTGGCTCAAGGGGGATGGTGCTGTCAGAAACGGGAAATAGGTAGACATGTTAATGGACACATATTGCAAAATGACTTGTTTTTGCAAGATCTTTAACATAGCTAGCAATCCCTGTATTGAGAAAACCCAAATTTAATTACAATTAAAAAGAGAAACAAAGACATGGTGGGTTTCCCACCTATTTAAAATTGGTTTTCTAGAATTAAACTACTAAAAAAACTTGCATGTACAAAATAGCTGGTAAAAAAATTCCTCTGAATTGCACAAGGGCCCGATCAGGAAGACTTGACAGATGTAGGTTTATTCAGAGGACATGGAGTATGGAGAAACGACAGAGAACAAAGAACAGAGACAATTTCCCCCAGCACGTTTGAGTAAAATGAGAAAAAGAATGCCAAAAAAAAGGGCACCTGGGTGGAACAGGAGCGTTAACCACCAGTATTTTCAAGTGAAGCTCAAAATTTGGGCCGCACTCATACGGAGGGCAAGCGCTACCCAGGTCTTGACTGTGTACTGAGGAAGGTGGGGTCTTACCTCACATTTCCGCTTCCCAACTCTGCTTCAGCACGACTGTTTTCTTTGCTCGTCATAAGGGCATTTTGTACCCTGTTAATAGATTTACGGGCGCCCAGCCTGGGCTCTCACCGCACCCACTGTAAGTCTGGCCCTGGCTGCTGAACCTGTGTGTTAATAGATGATAGACGCTAGTCTGGGCTCTCACCGCACCCACTGTAACTCAGGCCCTGGCAGCTGGACCTTTCCCTGTTAACAGATGGCTGACGGCAGCACTGGTTCTCACGTTAGGGGGAATCAGGAGAGCTTCAAATTCTCTAAAAAATCAGTTTTGAAAAAGGTAATTTTGTGAGGTTAAGTAGTGTCAAAAAGGGCTCCAGGGCTGGACACAAATTGCACAATTTGAGGCTTAAAATTTTCTGGGCTGGAGTCACTATGGGGTCGCATCATTTGATCTCCAAAGGGGGTCTGGGCCCCCAATCACTGAAAAGGAAATTTGGAGGAAAAATTAACCCTTGATTGATTGGCTGAATCACTCTCAGAAGCCAGGAGGGCAAATGTCTTCTCAACTAAGAAGTGTTTTGGGGATGATTAGGACATTTTATTACTTATGGGGTGTGCGGACGAATTAACACATCTACACGTGTAAAAAATACCTTTAAAAACTGCAGGGAGGGGTGTATGTTGTATGTTATCACACTTGGAAAAAAAAAGCAAAATGATAATAATGTAAAACTATAAATAAAACTTCCCTAAATAAATTCTGTAAACAAATGTCAGTTACCAAAAAATATACTAAGTGACAGTCACTGTACAAAATAGCATAGTGCCACTTTGTGATCTGTGGGTCAAACAGGTTTAGAGGTCATACTGTGGCCCAGGACAGATATAGTCAATGTCCAGTGAAACTAAAATGGTGGTTTAAAGACTCCTCTTTCCGGCACTTTTTAATCTGTGGGTCAGACAGGTTTAATGGTCATTCTGCGGTACAGGGCAGATATAGTCAATGTCCAGTTCAACTAAAATGGTGGTTGAAAGACTACTTTTTCCGGCACTTTTTAATCTGTGGGTCAGACAGGTTTAAGGGTGATGCTGCGTTCCAGGACAGGGATATTCAATGTCCAGTTCAAGTAAAATGATGGTTCAAATCATACTGCCTTCTGGCACTTTTTAATTTGTGGGTCATACAGGTTTAAGGGTCATGCTGTGGTGCAAGACGGGGATAGTGAATGGTCTGTGAGTTTTTTTCTGTGGCTTTTATAACCTAAGTGTGTTGCCTAAGATGTAGCAAGTATCCATTTGACTGTTGTGGATGTTAATTCCAGCTTCTCCATCCCTGTTTGGGTGTAAGAATGAAGGTGTTGTTCCTCTCCCATAGACTTTAATGGTCATCGGCGATAATCTATTATCGACTATCGAATACCTTATTGATAATTGCCGATATCGACTATCGTCCCGATGACGATAGTCAACGTAATCGCTCATCACTACTCAGGAATAGAACACGCTAACACAAGGCAGAACAGAAGCAACAGAAAACTAAGACAAAACAGAAGGGTTACAAACTGAGAACAGATAACTAACTAAAATGCAACAAGCTCCCAACACACAACCCCTCAGCTACCAGTATACACAGTGACAGCCACCAAGAAAAACTCAGCTTTAAAGATGGCTAGCAATCAACCACTCGCAAATAATCAAGGTCACATGTGCACATGGTCATTTAATAGTCCAGAGAGTTGTTTGAGGTAGTTCCATAGCAACAGCCTCACCTGATCTAGTAAGCAGAAGAAGATAAAATGTCAGAAAGATTCTTGCCATTCATAATAAAGATATGTTATGTGGTCACTTTATGACATAATTGTTCATTTAAACACTGTGTGAGTGTGTTATTTGTGACCTATATTGTACACCACAACCGAGTGTTGAGAGAAGGAACTACTTAGGGTACCATCCAAACTAAGACTGGTCCTGCCGCAATCACTTGAGTGTATAAAGGTTTGTCTGCATTTAGATACAAATTAATGTAAATGTAATATGATAGCCTACAGGCTTTAGTGAAAACAATGGAACACTTTATATACAATTTTTCTTGCATTTATTTATCCAGACCAATGTCCATAAATTTTAAGACACACATTAGGTACAATATAAAAGTCCTTATACATAAAGTGCTGTGGTATACTTAAGTTTTAGTCCGGTATGTAACCTCCATGGATTCATTCAATTATTCCGTATCCGGATAGCAGGGAGGCGCCTAACATCGGGCGAGATGCACACCTGTGCTGCGACGTTTCGAAGAAGTAATCCTTCTTTTTCGAGCATGTTCCATCGAAACATCGCAGCACAGGTTTGCATCTCAATAAATCTAAGGGAAGAATCAGCAAAACAATTCAGCCATTTTAATTGACAAACACAAGTGATTGAGCGAATCATTAGAATAGACTAATCAATGACATATCTGTGGTGGACTTACTTAGTTATCTAAAAAGCAAAGCAATATTATGATTAGCTGCACAACACAGTCACAAAGTGGTAAAAATAGGTCTGCCACTTCTGTACCAAAAAGTTAAGTCTTTATAATACAAAAATCACAAAAAAAATGTAATGAAAATCTGTTGATAAAGAGTGTTTAAAGGCACTTACTGCAAAGGGTGGTGCCAATAGGGAGAGATTATGTTTGAATTTGGATGCAATTAGAAGCATAGAATAGGAATAGCATGGTCATATACAGTTTTATGTGCACTATATTTCACCGTAATACACTTGGAACTTATATGAAGCTGTAGTGCAGCCATGAGCATGAGGCCTAAAACTGGGCATAGCTGACCAGTAATTGCACTAATCCATCTGATAATGAGCAGTTGGAGACATAATAGCTATGATTTTGATGACAAAATTATGTCACGTGCTGTTCTTGCTTTCTGAGGGGTTCAGCATCGCCATCTGTAAAATGCAATTGTTACATTAGAGGGATTTTCACTACGGTAGCTACAATTGTGACAAATAACTTGTGTGATTTAAAGACAAATGTCCCTGTTATGGAAACAGCTCTGATACAAGCCAAGACTTTGTGTCTTTCACTTTTACTGTGGGTGGAAAAAATAGATAGAAGCTAAGTTTCAAAGGGTTAAACCATCTGTGTCCCTCCAAAAAGGGTCAGTTGGGCATGTGTTCATAAATGTATTCAATATTTGGTGCCAAAAGAATTAGATCTGTATTTTAGTTGAGCTTGTCATAGATTTCATGGACAAACATATTAGCTGATCCAGATACATAATAAAAACTCATTAGCCCCAAGTCAGAAATCTGCCAGGCTGCCCTTGAGGTTAATAATTGGGCACAGAACATTATAGTTCCCCGAGCCAGTTTGGATATACAAAAGCCCTTTGCAATGCTTCATATACTAGTTCCAGCACATCTGCCAATTTGTGGAAGCAAGCAATGCATTCTTTACTATTCATATTTTTATATTTTATATTTTTGGTTATAATTTAGGTAGTGGGTGATTTCAATGCTGCAGTTCTAGATAGCAACTTATAACAACTAAATTTCTTATTTCGTAAATTCTCATATTTTCTATAGATAGTTAACATACTCTCTTTTAAGTCCTATTTACACTTTTTGCATTTGTCCAGTTTGAATTGTGAACTGCTTTATTTTTATCTATGTATAGATTTTTTATTTTTTTATCGTAAATGATTTACTATATACAATGCAAAATAAAATATTCGATCTATAACAGGGGTAGTAAGCTTCTCTGTGAGAGAAAAAACTTGCATGTGCGCCAAGCTACCAATAGGGAGGGGAGTAAATAGTGAGAGTAAACGGTGTAAATTGCTGTAATGCAGAAATTTATAAAAAAAAAAAAAAAAATGCACCATGATTTTGCAGCAATATACTGTGATTTTCTTACTATAGACCCTGCATCCACATTATATGAACACAATGTAACAGTAACAACCTTGTGAATTCATTATACTAGCCCCATTTACAGTGACAAAACAGGACACCCATGTTATTGATAACTGAATGGAAGAATGGAAAAGGCAGTCCATGTGATGTTGAGGTCTGCAGAATCTGCTTTAGTGTTGCATGGTTGCCTTGTTTGGTTTGCTTTTATTTCTTGTTTCTTATATATTGCCTGGCACTATCCAGATATTGTCACCATTCACCACGATCCCTGTTCAACTAATGGAAATCATATCTAACTTTTCTACCTCAGACACACTTTAGAGTTCTATGGTTACCTTGTTTAATTTGTTCTTCTCAACTCTTAAAACCATTCTAAAATTTCTACACAATGATTATTTTTATTTCTCATTGCTTATACAGTAGATACCCCAACACTGTCCAGAGGTTGTCTCCATTCACCTCAGTCCCTGTTCGCTCAATGGAGATCACAACCTAACGTCCCTATCTCAGACACACTTTAGGGTCAGCTTTCATATGAAACAAATTAACCTATTTGTATGTTTTTGATGTGTGGAAGGAAAATGTGGAGCCCTGAGGGACATTAGGCATCCACAGGGAGGACATATAAACATTCTTTTTTAAAAAATATTCTCCTCTTAATACCTGGTTTTAGAATTAGGAACTGACACTTGACTATTTTAAATATAAAACTTCTTATCATTTTGTTCCTGTAGAGCAGTGTCTCACAACCTGTGACTTGGCAGCCACATGTGGCTCCCCAGAAATTGTCAAATCTAAGAAGCTGATTATTTTAAAGCATGACTAAAGCTCGGCAACAAAGTCAAAATGTTACCATTAGTGACTAATAAAATGGAAGAGCCATTTAATTTGGTTATATCTTGGTTTTTAGACTTTATCCTTTTCAGTATGTACTGTATTGTGGCTTAGCACCATGTTGAGGACCTCTAATGTACCATCTGTGTAAATTTTTGACATAGCTGGCTGTGCTGCTGCTTCTGACATAGTTGTCAATGGCACATAGCTCCTGGCTGCTGTCTCATGTTGATGTGATATATCAGCTTTACAGGCTGCCTGCTGTTTCTGCTTTGCCCCGGCCTCCTTTCGTAGTAGAATGCTGTGTGATGTCAGCAGTTAGTGAAAAAGACTGGTCGTTGGAGAGCAGGATATAAGCAGAGTGCACTTAGGCTCCCTTCATCATAGAGTCTTGAGGAGGTCTCAAATAGACTGTGCCACAGTGTTAATAAGTAGGAGAGCACACATGCCACAGCCTATATGAAAAAGGAAGAATTAAAAACTCCTCAACATTAGTTTCTGCATAGTTGAAAGGCAAATATACAGAGTCTGTATCTGTACTAGTAGGAAGCAATACTGGAATTGAACTGATACATGAGAGCACATGAACCTTGATTCATAGATTCACATCCACCATGTATTATTCGTGGGGTAGGCTCATGTAAGAACATTCTGATGGTGATATCAGAAGATTCCAAACAAAAACATAAAACATTTTAAATCAAATTTTCCTTGTTAAGGATGCTCATAGCCTTTAAACCAAAAATGTGGTTTGCAGAGCACTTTAGTCGCCCCTCTAGACATTATGTTATAATCTTCGCTACCCAGGCAGCTATATTGGACAAAAAAGACTGCTACAAAGTAAGAATGTTCTGAATTTGTAATGCTTTGTAATGCTTTTGGAAGCGATACGATTAAGCACTTGGAAGGATTTTATCCTATATTTTAATCGTTTGTTGAAAATAAAAAAAAGGATTTTTTAAATGACTATATGAATCCTGCGTTAAGTGAATGCAACAAGTATAGCTAGTGGGTGGAGCAGTGTTGTTCATAATCTTTGCTACCATCATGAGAAGAATGAATCAAAGGGAAGCTTAAAGTCACAAACTGGTTTTAAAGGAACAATCTCCTAAAACACTGAGTAATGGTAAGATGAGTCTAGAGTCCTACAGAAAATTGTAAGTCAATTATACTTCAATTGGAAATTTACAAGCTTTCAGCTTAATCAAATTACCATAAGATTAGGCTTCTTTTCGTCATTCTTAATCAGAAGAACATAAAAAAAGTCACTACCGCCCTTCTATCATCTAACAGGGCTACACCATAGTGTGAGATAAAAAGCTCTCATAATGTGACAAGTATGAGGCTCTTGGATCATATCCAAAATTCATCAACCACTTTCACTTTGCTTAGACTACAGTTGTAAAATATTATATCATAGTTATGGTAGCTATCGAACAGTAATATGCTACTGGTTGACTACAGAGAATGCTACCAGGAATTTTTCCTTAGTATTGCATGATCTGTGTCTCTAGTAGGAACAGATTTTGGTGGTAGGTCAAATCACATTTGGAGTTTATGTTTTTTTCACTCACAATTTAAAACAATTTTCTCCTGTTAATAGGAAACAAAACACATATATGCTGCATGGATGAGCACAAAATATTGAATTAGGACATAAGATATGCAATTTAAAGAAAAATCATGTATTCAAAAATTACTGAACATATACAAATATAAATCTGATTACATTCTTTCTTCTATTGCCAGTGATTAATTTTTATAGTAAAACAAAGAAAGGGATAAAACCAAACCATGTAGAAGAATGATGTCCGACTGACTGTGACAGAATAGAAGAATATAAGATAGACAAGAAGACAGACACTACAAGGAACAGATTGGGTGGGTCAAGGAAGGGTTTAAAAAGAATGGTCACCCACAGTGACCTATAGTCTTCATATGGGCCCCGGAGCAGAAACTCTGGGAAAGAATTAATGTACTTAAACGTACATATGCATATCTATCTCCAGTTAGCTGGAACTCCACTTTCACATGGTGAGGGAGTGTTGGTATCAGAGGACCATGTGTTGTTATCAAAGTCTCTTCAAACTTGTAAAACAGGCTCATTTATCATTTATCATTATCCTGGAGAGCTTTAATTTGATTAAACTCTTTCACTAGCAAGCTATAACAATCTTGGCAGTGAAAAAGCAGATAGAAGTCCTTATATGAATAGTCTTCAGGACACCAAGCTATGCAGGGTAGTGCAATCTATGGAAGATGCTCATAAATTGCAAGCAGACCTGGACACACTGAGTGCTCGGGCATCCACTTGGCAAATGGGGTTCAATGTGGATAAATGTAAGGTTCTGCATCTGGGTAGAAATAATCTACAGGCATCATATGTCCTAGGGGGAGAAAAACTTGGAGAATCGCTTGTTGAGAAAGATCTGGGCGTTCTTGTAGATTATAGACTACAGAACAGCATGCAATGTCAATGAACTGCCTCTAGGGCAAGTAAGATATTGGCGTGTATTAAAAGAGGCATGGACTCGCGGGACAAGGATGTAATTCTACCGCTGTACAAAGCATTGGTGCCTCCTCACTTAGAATATGCGTTCAGTTCGGGGGCCCTTTTTAG
>JAODAL010058793.1:0-21885 GCA_025379985.1 Phyllomedusa bahiana | reverse complement strand
GACCGTGGGTGGTGGAATCTACCCGGGATTCTGCGACCCCCCTCTCCCTTTTTGGGCGGGACCCGTGCTGACATCCCCCATCGTCTTCCTCCTTCGTGGTTAAAACGCTCGAAAAGCAATTCTGCTGAAAGACCACGTTGGACCCATGGTCATCATCATTTTCAACACGGGTGATTGCGTATGACTTTTCTGCATCCAGAAGTGCGGGCTACAAGCAAGAGGGACTGCAAGGGCTTTCCCGGCGCCCGGGATTTTTGCCGTTGCCGGCTTCCCTTTCCTCCTTGATGGCCCCAGAACTTGGCGTCAGCGCAGAGAAAATCACCCTTTGCCTCTTGATCTTTTAAAAAATCCCTTTGCCCCCAAACCGCTTTTGTCATAAAAGGGTCTTCAGAAAATGGTTTTCCCACAGTGGTGGGTACAGAGTTGACATTTGGGCTTTTTTGTTGGAGGAAGTGATGATGTTGATGACGCTTTTGTGGCCGTGACTGGGGGAGGACGAGGAGGAAAGACTGCTGGATGCGGGGTTTCATTAACCACTGAAGAATGATTGGCAACGTGTTCGTTTTAAATTCACGGGCCCTGACCCAGCGTTGACGGGCCTGACGGTCCTGAAATGCATCCGTGGTTGCGTGTTGTCCCCAGCACGGAAAAGGAGCCCTTCCTGCCTTACCCCCATTTTTCTCCCCCCCTCTTTGCTCGCTTCCCCTGTTTTTCGCCCTGTTAAAAAATATAAAAATTTGAAAAGGTAGGGAAGAGTTTGGAAATTTCTTTATTAAAAAGGACAATACAGCTAGAGAGGGGAATTTCCGAATTTTTTCGTTCACTTTCCCCGAATTTCTCGGCAAAAAAAAAACTTCGTTCGAATTACTTTGGCACGAATCACTTTTTTAAAAAACAGTTTTTCCCAGGCTGCACAGAGTGCAGGGTGTTTGTAGAATGTTTGGGGCCATGTTAAAAAATATGCAGAGGGGCTTGGTTTGGTCTTTCTCCCAATGTTGTTTTTTTTTAGTATGACAAGGCACATGTTTTCCCGCCACTTTAGAACCCGCTTCATTTAAAATTTCCCCCGGGGGCCATTTAAAGGGGCCCAAAATTTGACCTAAAAACTAAAGGGGGGAATGTTGCCGAAAAAAGTCATGCCAAAAGAAAATGGAAAAAAAAAAGCTAAAGAGCTCGGTTTGGGAAAACTTTAGGACATTTTGTAAAGGTGCGGCGCTAGCCCAGAAGCATGAGGTCTGACAGTGGCAAAAAAACATTCTGGAGGGGGCCAAAAAAAGGAAAAGTGGGTCCCCCAGAGGGGAAACAATGAACTATTTGTGGGGGGGAATGGCAGCAGCAGCTTGGGGTTTCAGACAGGTGGCACAATAAACACAGTTTTGGGGGGGCACGGCAGCCCCAACAGCAGCAGCATGAGGTCAGCCCGTGGCAAAATTTGACATTCTGGGGGGGGGAAAAAAAACGGGAGTAGGCCCAGGTGGGCCCAATGACCAGTGGGGAAAGGTCACGGAGCAGCCACAGCCGAATGAGGTCAGACAGGGCACAAGACACGTGTGGGGGTTTGTTGGCAATACCAGTCCCGGTTTAAAGAGGTTTGGGTTGGGCCCGATGGAGAAACTGTCGCAGATGTGTGGAATAAGGCGGGTGGCGGCGGGAGGCAGGTATTTTAAACCAAATTACTCATTTCCCCACGGGTTTTGGGGGAGGCATGGCTGATGTATTTTCTGACCCCCAAAAGGCTTTGGGGGTTGGGGAAATTTCCTGGCCGTTAAAACGCTGATTCATTCTTAAACAAAGGTCGGGTTCGTTCCCACTTTTCCCGTGGAAAAGGGGGGTTCTCCTTGGGGAAAATCAAATGGCCCCCAACTGCACTGAACCCCCCGTTCTGATCCCACACTCTGGCCGGGGCGGGGCCCAGCTTCTCCACTGCAAACTCGGCCCATTTTTGGGGGGCCACACATCCATTTGGCTCCCCTTTTGCCCAGTGGATCTTCTAATGGGGGTCGAGTGCGGGCAAAGGGTGGGCCCAACCCCCTGTTGGTTAAAGGACTGCTCCAGGTCCTGTGCTGCTGGGACTACCCTCCTCACTAAAATTAAAAGTAGGGTGGCACTCACTGGGTTTTTAGTTCTTAATTGGTGCAGGTAAATTTTAGGTGAATATAATTCCCCCCAACGGGACGCTATATGTTGATTGACCGCACACAAAAGTGAGGGAAAGAGTTACTTTTTTTATTCCCAAATTCCCCAGGCCCCCCAAAAAATTTTTAACAAGTTTCAAAGGGGACTCGAAAAATTTACGTTTCGGTCCAATTAGACCTTTCTCAGAAAGTTTAAATATGTAGAAAAGTTTGGAGGTGAAGGGAAAAAGGCCAAAAGCCCGTGGAAAAAAAGCCTTTTTCCACTGGGTTCCCCGGCCCTTTTTTTCACCCCTTTTTTATCTACATAATTTTGGGCTTTCTGAGAAAGGTTAATTGGACCGAAAAAAAGTCCCAAATTTTGGGGTCAATTTTTGGGAAGCCTGTGGAAATTTTTAATTATTAAAAAAAAAGTAACTCTTTTCATCCCTGTTTGTGTGCGGTCAAAACAAAAATATACCCCGCTCACTAGGCGGGGGGAAGGAAAAACTGCTCCCTTTGTGACTCCCCGACTTTTGGGGTTTTGCCCGTTTGGGTGGTATGCTCCTACCCCCCCCCTTCCCCCAGCAAGGGGCGGCAGTGTACGGGGAGTGTGAGGAACCCCCCGGGCAGACCTGTCAGGGAGGGCGATGCCCCACATTTGGGGAGCGGTAAAATGATTTTCGGGGATTTCCCCCTTTTGTTTTGAGTTTGTCCTCCCTCTCAGAGCTGGGGAAAAAGGCTCACCCTTTTGGACCGGGGAGGAGGGTCCCAAAAGGGGGGGAGAAACCAGAAGTCAAACCTCTGCCCGGGTGGGTGATTATTCGGCCCGTCTCCCAGCCAGGACAAATTAAACTTGCTGCGGGCCCCTCTGCACAAGTGGGTCCCAGGGGGTCCCCGCCTTCCTTTTCCATGTATACTGCCCGGTTTTTTGGGGGTCATCGGCCCCATCTTCCCTCATTCCATTTCCCCCTCTCCCGGGCTTTCCCCCTCCCTCCTCTCCCTTTTCACCCTGGGTAGAAAATTTCCCCCTCATTTTTAACCCGGGCAAAGCTTTTTGCTCCAATGTCCTTTCCTCCTCCCCCTCGCCCGTCTCCGTCCCCTGCCCGACAGATTTTCCCGCATCTGTTCCAGGGAAAAGAAGCAGTTGGGGGGAAAGCGTTATTCATCCCCTGTCCTGGCGATGACAAATAACGTCGCCTCCTCGAATTTGGGTTTAACAAACGGGAGGGTCACGCATGAGGGTGCCAAAGGCTGACATCCCAAAGGGTTTCTCAGGGGAGTATCCTGTCCGCCTGGTTTATCAAAAAAAACGTTTAAAGGCTTTTTCTGGGTTCATACAGTCGGTCCAACATGTTGGGAGGTGGAAATTTCCCAAAGGGTTTGGGGGAAAACGCATATCCCAAAGTGTTTGGGGGGGGGGTTCTGCCGCTGCAACTCGAGGAGGGTTGTTCCCGGGTTTGTACGAATGGTAAAATGGGATTTCACAGTTTCGGGCCCTTTTCAGAATTCCCGTGAAGATTTGGTTGGGAAAACTTCAGGAACCTTTTTTACATCCAAAATTGAAACGGCGCCATGCAGGGGCGCATGGACCCCTCCCTCCTCGGTGCCCGCGCGGACACCATGTTCCTCCCATTGTGTTTTTGCAGTTGGCGCGGGGGATAGCCCCCATCGATTTCTTGTTGCATGGGCGCGGAGCGTTCCCCCCTGTGTGACTTGTTTGCCCAGGGAAGGGCCCGGTGTAGAACTGAGTGACCCCCGCTGTTTCCCCACAACCCTGGGGTATGATGGAGAAATACTTGTGGAGGCTGGATGGTGGTTGGGGGAGGGGCGGACATTGGGGCAGGAGCAAACGTTTGCAACGTGGGGGGTGAAAGCGGTTCCTGTTTCCCAAATTGTTGGTGTGCTGGGCAGGAAGAAAATTCACCAGTGGGGCCCTTAAAGGGCAAATTTCTGGCCCTGACCGTATATTTCATCTCCAGACGTTTCCCTGTGCCGTGCAACCTTTGGGAAACAAAAACCATAAGCTCAAGGATGGCCCACCTTTTTGTTTTCTTTTTATTTAAGTTTTGGGGGAAAGCCTTTTTGGAAAAGGGAAAATTTCGGCTTTGGGAAAAAAACCCCATCCCGGCTGGCCCCAAAAACATTAGTTCTCTGAACGGGGGCAGAGTCCCCCATTTGGGAAAAGGGGGGGGGACTGCAAAATACCGCCCAACTTTTGGGCAGGAAAAGGTCAGTCTTTCACCTTAGGTTGGGTTTGGGCGCTTTTGTTGTCTCTTTGCAAACGCCTCCCCCTGAAGACTGCTGGGGCCCGAAAATAGCGAGGAGCAGGGCTTCTGGACGGGAGTTGATGTAAAAGGGGAAAAACAGTCCCTTTCGGGAGCTGGTGGACCCCCTTGACTGGCTGAAATGGCATGCTTTCCACGGGGCGTTTGCTGCTGCTGCTTTTTGGTGGGGCGGAGGAGGGAAACCCCCACTTTCTGACCCAAAGTTTCCCGGGCCCCAAGGGGTGGTAAACGCTGCATTTTGTTGACCCCGGGGTTTCCCCGCTTAAATTTTCTGTTACAGATTCTACATTTCCCCAAAATTGGGCCCCCTCCGGTGTTTTTCAAAGAACGGGAAACACCCCCCCGGAGTATCGGATTTTAAACCCCCCAACGCCCCCGCCCCTTTTTTAAACTTCTCCCAAGGGTTTTGCCTTTTTTTTTACCCCCTTTGTGCCGTATTTGTTGGCCCTGCGAAGGGGGTTTTTTTTCCCCCCATGGCGTTTGGGTCCCGACCCCCACTCTGCTGTTATCCGGCTGTCCCCGGCCCAAAATGACCCCCTTGCTGGTGCGCTGCTGCCTGACGCGGAAAGTGACCCCCCTCTTCTCCTGCGAGATGAACCCCTTGCCTCCCCCGGGGTCCCAAGTGGGGGCGGCTAATAATAAATCTTTTTTGTTTTTTCATCGTAACTGCTGCCCTTTCATCATCGGTTTTGGGAGCAGAGGCGGCCCCTCTCCAATTTGGGACCCCCCAACCCCCACTTTTAAACATCTTTTATTTGCCGCCTACTGCAAGAAGCAGGGGGATTTTTGGCCCCATTTTTTCGCTGCCAAGTAGCTGCTAACTGCCCCCCTAAAATTGTTTTTCCTCTTATTAGTTGCGCTGACCCCGGGACACATAGTAGATCTCTGATGGGGGAAACGGATGGGACAGAGGGGGTTGAGGACAGGTGAGGGTTTGCCAGCCCCGGGGGCCTTGCCAACAAAGGGGTTGTGTTGACGTTCCCACCGAATCTTGGCTGGGGTTGTCGATGAAAATTGGGAGGAATGGATGACCTAGTCAACCATTCAAGAACCAGGGGTTGCTGAACAACACACGGCGTAGATGACAGCGGCAGTTGGGCCTCCCCGAGTGACCCCTGCGCGACTTTCCCCTTGCTTTCTGCGCCCTGGGCCGGGAATTTTTGTGCTTCCCCCACTCGCAGGTGAAGAGCCTGCCACCTCTCGTCTGCATACTGTTTGTTCTATAAGTACAGACATGTTTGATGAGTATCGTATATGAAAAATACCACCCTGTTTTTACCCAAAAATGAACCCACAAGAATTTTGGGGTACCCTTGGATAAAAATTTGGGGCTCACAAATGGGCGGAAAAAAATTGACTTGTATGTCCCTTTTAAAAAACTCTGTGTATTTTACTGAATAAAAAGCACAAACAGGCTTAAAAACCTTCGGATATGAATTGGGCTTGTTCACACGACGTTTTGGATATTTTTTACGGATCCTTTGTTGACAGTTAAAAAGCGCATCCAGAAAGCGGATCCAGAAACGCAGGGTTGATATTTTTTTAAAAAATTTTTTGGGGCCGCCATTTTTTTAAATAAAAAAAAAAAAATTTTTTCTTCTCACCTCCATCAGCTGTTTAAAAACTCCCCCCCTCCCAGCGTGGCTTTCCCCCCACCTCCAGCAGCTGATCCGACCCCCCCACCCCCAGCAATGGGTCGCGTCCCGCACCTCCAGAGCTGATGCGTCCCCCGCACCTCCCGCGTGATCGGGCCCCCGCACCTCCCGCAGTGATCGCGTCCCCGCCCCCAGCGTGTGGTCCCCGCACCCCCAGCCTGATCGCGACCCCCGCACCCCCCCCGCTGGGCGCGTCCCCCAACCCCCAGCAGTGATCGTGCCCCGCACCCCCGCGTGACCCCGGTCCCCCCCACCTCCAGCAGCTGATGCGTCCCCCCGCACCTCCAGGCTGATCGGACCCCCGACCTCCAGCAGTGATCGCGACCCCCCCCACCCCCCGCAGTGACCGCGTCCCCCGCACCCTCCAGCAGTGCCGGTCCCCCCCACCTCCGAGCTGACCGCGTCCCCCGCACCTCCAGAGTGACCGCGTCCCCCCCCACTCCAGCGTGTCGCTTTTCCCAGCCCTCCAACAGCTGATCGGTCCCCCCCCTCCGCAGTGATCGGTCCCCCGCCTCCAGCAGTGTCGGTCCCCAGACTCCAGCAGTTTATCGGTCCCCCCCCTCCGATGGATCGGGACCCCCCCACCCCCCAGCGCTACCCCCCCCCGCACTCCAGCAGCTGATCGCGTCCCCCGCACCCCGCAGCTGATCGCGACCCCCCCCCTCCAGCAGCTGCCGTCCCCCCCCCCCCTCCGCAGTACGCGTCCCCCCGCCCTCAGAGCTGATCGCGACCCCGCACCTCAGCAGTGATCGCGACCCCCGCACCTCCCGAGCGACCGCGTCCCCCCCACCTCCGCAGCTGGACCGCGTCCCCCGCCCCTCCAGCAGGTTTGCGCCCCCGCACCTCCGCAGTGTCGCGACCCCGACCTCCGCAGCTGATCGCGTCCCCCCACTCCAGCAGTGATCGCGTCCCCGACCTCCACGTATCGCGTCCCGCACCTAAGCAGTGATCGCTTTCCCCCCATCCAGAGCTGATCGCTTTTCCGCACCCCAGGCTGATCGGTCCCCCGCACCTCCCGCAGTGATCGCGTCCCCCCGCACCCCCGCAGTGATGCGCCCGCACCCCCCAGCGCTATCGTTTCCCGCCCCCGCAGTGTCGCTTTCCCCCCACCCCCAGCGCTGATCGCGTCCCCCCCACCTCCAGCAGTGATCGGTCCCCCCCACCCCAGCGTGACGCGCCCCCGCACCCCCGCGCTGATCGGTCCCCCGGTTCACAGCCGCCGTTCACCCCTGGATCCCCGTGGGCCCCCCCCAAATTGCCTTTTCGCTCCGCTTTTGGATGCAAAACGCAGGCTAGTACCGGAGTGTGGGGCCTTTTGGAAGGTGCCAAAGCGGGGGGGGTCCTTTTTTCTCCTATGGGGTTTCACTTGCGTAAAAAGCTTAAGAATTGACATGTCAATTCTTAAGCGGATCCCAAAAGCGCGGGCGCAGGAGGCTCTCAAAAGCGCTCGCCGTCCCCCGTGGAAAAGCGATGCGCTTTTGCCATTGAAAGCAATGTTAATCCCCTTGACAATTTTTTAGATCGTTTTGCGGTTCCGTAAAACGGTCCTTTAAAAAACGGATCCAAAAAAGTCTTTTGGGAAAAACCCCTTATGTACAAAATTTCTTTTTGGCGGTGAAAAACAAAGGTTTTTTTTTTGGAGTACAAACAGCAAAACAACGCTTAATTAACCCCGGATGTAATTGTGCAAAAAATTTGGCAGCCGGAAACTATACCTTTGTAGGTGTTACAATTGGTTTTTTCACGCAACAACAAGAGAAAAAATTGTAATTAACCTTCGCTTGTGAATTATGTACAGGAAAATTTTTTTTTTGGCGGTTTAAAAAAGGTGGTCTATTTTTGTACCACGCACAAAAAAAACGCTTTAAATTAACCCTGGATGTAAATTGGCAAAAAAAATTGAGCAGCCGGAAATACAAAACTTTGTAGCGTGTTCAATGCGTGTTTTCTACGTACACAACAAAGAGAAAAAATTGTATTAACCCCCGCTTGTGAATTTGCTACAGGAAATTGTATTTTTTGGGGGTGAAAAAGCGGTCTATTTTTGTCCACGCACAAAAACAACGCTTAATTAAACCCCCGGATGTAAATTTGGGAAAAGAATTGAGCAGCCAAAAATGAAGTGGTTTTGTATTATAAAACGCTTTTCTTTAAATGAAAAAACAGGAAATGGCTTAGATGCCCCCTTTGGGTTTAATGTGCTGGGCAGATAGCATTAAAATTTATGCAGCTGCAGTGGGCGCACACTGGACTTTAGATCCAATTTTTCCGTGAAAAAACACGTTCTGAAATGTATACTAATAAAAAAAGGTATTTTTTGGCACCTATCAATCTGTGGGGATACAAAATTGCGTATTCAAATTTAAGTGCAAAGGGGGCTATATCAACAAAGTGGACTGGGGAAAATTGAAAAAGAACCCTATTGAAATGTTATACTGAGAATAAAAAGTGGGTTTTGACCTAACAAATAGACCCGCAGTTTTAGAAAGTCTGTACTAAAATTAGGCAATGCATGTCTAAACAAAGTTTTTTCTGTGTTCCAGTTCCTTTTTAGAGCTTTTCTTTTGTTCGCCCGCGGGCCCCCCCTACCCCCCCCACCGCTCCTTCCCCCCCCCGTGACTTTTCAGCGGTTTTTGTTTTTTAAAAATTCTCTGCCTAACCCTAAAATCTGAAAAATCTTGTTTTAAACTAACTTCAAAGGGGGATAAACAGCTAAAAAGTAGGCTGTCTTGGAAAAAAATTTTAAAATAATTTCGCTGAGGTTTGTTTGCTGGCTTTTTGGGGACGAGGCAGAGCACACTTTCCTACTGTAGGGACGCTGACCCACACTGAGGCAGAACAGGAAGGGCTGTTCTTTTTTAAAACGGTCATGTGTTTTTCCACCCAATCGCAACAACACATCCCCATTCATGACGCGCACCACATCTCACCCTGCTCTATTCTGTAATGATTTTCTGGCCGCCAAAATGACAGAAGCCCCAAAAATGGCGCAATTTTAATAGATTATGCACAGTTTTTAAACCCTAATTATCGCGTGATCAAAAAAATCCGATCAGTAAATACCGTGCGATTTAAACTTTGTCGATAATAATCGCTCAACACTGTTACAGTTTTATCGATCCTTTTTGAGAAAAGTTAAGATCGGTTTTTTTTTTTTTTTTTTTTAGAACACGACCCACCAAAATTTTTACTTTGGTTCGATTAAAAATTTGACTGGTTCGACCTTTTTTATTTTTATTTAGCTGTTCCTGCCTTTTTTTGGCAGCCACCCAGTCAGTGCGGGAGCCTGGGGGGTCAAAAACGTCCCCAAAAAGGGTATAGGGGATCTCATTGGCTGCAAAAATTAATGACCCTGTTTTTGTTTTTGTTACTGTTTTCCTGGTGAACGCCATTTGCAGTTCACTCTCCTATGAATGCACAGCTCTTTTTTGTCTGCTTTCGTAAATTGCAGACCATATTTAAGCGAGTTTAGGCCCCCCCAAAGTGCAGTTGATTTTTTTCTGGTTGGGGGTAGGGAATCATAGCAGCAATATTAAGGATTTTTATTAGCTGCTGCATCTTTCCCTCTTTATTCTGAGTGAAAAAGTTCCTTTGTTTTTGTGGGGGGTAAGCTAGTGCAAAAGACACTGTTAGCAAACTCCAGTAAAAGCAACTTTTAAAATACGGGGTTCTTGCTGCAAATTTTGAGTGTCAAAAAAGGCTTTTTTGCTGTTTGGAGGTCCAGTACGTAAAAGACCCGTTGAAATGTCGTATAAAAAAGAAATTTATTTAAAAATCTAATTGCATTTGACATTTTTTTTTTTGAATGTCAAAAAGGTATCTGTGCGGGGGTTTTTTGGTACAACTATTGCTAATCCCTGTTGCAATCTCTATAAAAAGAAACAATTTCAAATAGGGTTGTTTGGGGGAAATTTTTTTGAGGGGCCCAAAAGTTAAAAATGTTTCCACTTTTGAGGGTACAGTTCTTGCATAACAGAGCAGTACAAAATCTCCCATAGAAAGAAATGTATTTGAAATTGTGGTTGTTTGCTTTTAGTTTTGTCAGTTTTGGTGTTCAGTAATTTTAAAAAACACTGCCCCAAATCTCCTTTTAAAAAAGAAATATTTTTAAGTAGTGGTTGGCTTTTGAAAATTATACCGAGGGAGAAAAGTTCTTTTTTTGGGGTTTTGGGGGGGAAATCCTTTTTAAATTTTACGTGTTATTGTCAAAATATTTTACCAGGAAAAAGCGTTCCTCTGTTGCTAAAATTTTTCCCCAAAGCAAAAAGTTTAATTTTGCCAGATTTTAAGGCCAAAACGTTGAAATATACCGTCTTTTTGTCTCCAATATACATGGGGGAAAAAAATTACAGGTCTCTTATTTTTCAATTATAGGCCTCATCTTTTAATGGGAGAACAACCACCAATTGTGCAAGTTCTCCCACTTAAAAAGAGAGAGGCCCGTAATTGAAACCTAGGGAGACCCGAATATAGGACAAAAACCAGAAAATCACATTGTCTGATTGTAAATAATTTATTTGCAAAAATTTTGGTGGAAAATAAGTATTTGGTCAATAAAAAAAAAGTTTTTAAGGAATTTTGGTGCAGCAAGAAAAACCAACGGGGAAGATGGAGTTCACCTGGAGGGGGGGAGTTATGAGGGTGCAGCGGGGCACCCCTATGGGGCCCTGCTCCTGAGGGGCCCAAAAACCCCTTTGACCATAAGCACTGGTATTGGAAATGGCACAGGTAAACGGCAGGGGTGCCCAAAGGGGAGACTTCCTGTAAGGGTCCAACTGTTTTTTAAAAAATAGGAATATAATTGGGGGGGACCCATTTGATTTTGGGTGTATGGGGGCCTTAAACATTAAAAGATCACGATGGCAGCCCGATAAAGGCAGGGGGGGGGGGGGAAAGGATTTCCTTTTTTGCCCTGGGCCAGATTTGACGGTTTTGGCCCTTTGGGGGGCAGCGGAACATCCAAGGGGAACATGGAGGGTTTGGGTTTGACAAGATTAGGGGCAGTACCATTTTGGGGATAGTGGAACATCCCAAAGAGGGGCCTTAAAAGGTGTGGGGAAGCTGTAATTTTTATCCCCAAAAGTAAACGGATACGTGGAACAACGAAGTGAAGAAAATTGGCCCCTAAGAGTAAAGTAAAATTGAGAGACAAAATAATTCTTTTTAATGGCTAACTGAAAAGTGAGGAGGAAACTTTCAAGCAGGGGGGTAGTTAGTAGGTGCCATGGACTAGGTTTGGGGGCGTTCATTTGGGGGAGGAAAAAAATGCCAATGGGAAACATGAGCTTCAGGATAACAGGTCTTTTACTTTGGTGGGTAGTACGTGGAGGCATTTAAAAAATAAAGATTTGGAGAGTACAAGGAGGAGGAGTAAGAGGTGTTTAGGGCACATCAAGTTCAAAACAGGTGTTTACTTTAAAATCTAGCTGTTGGGCAGTAGAATACAATCTGTTGAAACAGCAGGGACAGGGAAATAAAGGGCATGGATGTAGTGTAGTTTTTAAAAGTGTATTTTTACATTGTCAAAAAGACATGCCATATTTACTGGTCAAAGGGTTTTCGGGAAAAAAAATGGTCAGAGATCCACGCTTGTTCATTTTTTTTTAAATTAAAAAAATCCACATTCCCCAGGGAAAGCGGGTTCATTTGGGTTTGTTATCAACCCCCCAGCTGTGCGAATTTTGCGTTCCAAAATAAAGTTGGCTGCTGGGTTGGCTAAAAAAATTATTTGGGGTGTTTTAGCAAACTCAAAACATTCATCCAGGGTTTTAACACCCAGGGGAAATTAAAGGGTCCAGACCCAAGTCCCAAAAAAAATTAATCTGGAGCTGCAAAAAAGGTTAATTTGGGCCTTGGTCTTAAAAGGGGAGTCTCTGGTGTCCGAATGATGCTTGCCTTGCAGTCAAATGTTAAAATCGATTTCCAAATGTCACCCGTAGGGTTCTTCCACACTGCCGTGCGGGGTATTTTCCATTCTACTGCTGCCACGTTCGATTTTGTTCCACCCTCCCCTTAGAATGTGAAGAAAAATGCAAAAGTTTTTTTTGAGGCGGTCAATGACACTGCTCAAAAACCCGAAATTTAATGTTAGGGGTTTGGGGGGGGGGTGGGGGGGGAAGGAAATTGGGGTCAATTTTTTTCTTGTAAAATTGGATCAAGGAGGGTGGCCACTCAGTAACCGCTGTTTTTATTTTATTTTTTTTAGAGGCAAATCCAACACTAGGGAATTATTTTTTTTTATTATGATGGAAAAATTCTACCAAAGCCCGGGAAAAAAGTAAGACAAATAAAAAATTCAGCCATATAGGAAACGGTTTGCCATCCCCACGCCATTCAAAAAACCGAGAAGATAGCGGGCATAAGGTCACAAAGAAAGGAAAAAAAAATGCATTTATCCGTCTTGTCTGGAAAAAAAAACCTGGGCTTGCGCCCCTCTCCTCTCACTCAGGTACCACTTCATCGCATTTCCTAGACAATTGACACCTGCATATAAGGGCTGCATTAAAAACTTTTAGAATAAAAAAAAAATCAAAAATATGTGTTTTCTAGAATTAAAGAACTAAAAAACTTACATTTACAAAATATCTTATAAAAATATTCCTCTGAAATGTACAAAGGAGGTACAGGAACGACTGATAAGACATGAACAGATGTAGGTTATTCAGATTTGGATTCCTTGTCTCCTTTCCCTCAAATCTGGGGGCTCATCACTTTTTTCTCTCCTTTTCGATGAAGATCTTTCCTTTCTTTCTTTTTTGCTTCTTAGCTGTTTACCCTTTGCTCCTTTCTTTCCCTTTGCTGGAACATTTTTGTCCTCAGACTTTTCGTTTACTGCTACCTTTTCCTATTTTGGATTTGGTTCGGATTTTGATGGAGCTGGTTTAGCTGACAACTGTGCCGACCTTCTCTTGGGCTCATCCTTGGCATCACCAGCATCAGCAGCATTGACCTTTCTCTTAGGCATGGCAATTTTTGTGTGCTTGCAGCGTTACTGGAAAAAAAAATACCCCGTGTAGTCTCCAGCGAAGCTGGGTGTCAGCGTTAAAATCCCTTCTCTCCTTCTGCAGATGGAGTCCTCAAAAAGAACTAGCTCACTGCTCCACGTCTGCAAGTGGTTAATATGCCACAGCCAAGAGAAAAAGTTGAAACCAGATAGGATTCCTCCGCCTCTTTCACGCTGTTCCTTTTTATTGCCTTGATGTGTGGATCATGTTGCAGGTAATGCAGCATCCAAGCACTCGTGTGTGAGATGCTGCTAGGATCTCCCAAGCCTCTGGGTCGAGGGTCACTAATGGGATCTTCCTCCTCCTCTTCCTGCAATCTGTGCCAATCTCTTACCACTGTAGAATAATCAGTACTGATGGTGTCCACCCCTGCCTCCTCAGCCTCCTCCACTTCCTCATCCTGACCACCATCAGAGCCTTGGCTAGCCTCATGGACGCTACTCTGTGCACTGAACTACAGTCCTGCACCCGCCCTCGACTTAGAAATGCCGCCTAAAGAGAAACATTCGGGCCTTCTGCATCCTCTAGCGAGAAACGCTTCGTGTCCGCCTCCTCCTCCATCTCTGCTGGGACCTGCTGCCACAGAGTGCCTAATGCTTGTTCCAGTAAAAATATAACCAGAACGGTCCTGCTGACAAGGGCATTTTCCCAACTGAGCATTTTGGTGGCCTCTTCAAAACTGCCAAGGATGGTGCAGAGAACCTTTACCTGGCTCCACTCTCTATGAGTCAACACCCCGAGGTCCGCACAACTGCTAGTCAGGCCATGTGACATTTCAAACTGCATAATGGCATTATGCTGCTGCCATGATCGCTGGAGCATATGGAGGGTGGAATTCTAGCGTGTTGCCACATTACATATCAAACGGTTGACAGGGAGGCCCAGATGATGCTGCAGTGCTGCCAGTCATGCCGAAGCAGGGTGCGAACACCGGAAGTGTGAGCTAAGACCTCGAGCCTTCCTCAGCAGACAATCAAGATCAGGGTTGCGCTTGAAAAATTTCTCCACAACCAAGTTCATGTTGTGTGCCAGGCAAGGGTTGTGCGTAAGTCTACCGATCATAAGGGTAGCAAGGAGATTGCTTCCGTTGTCGCACACCACCTTGCCTGGCATTAGGTTCTTAGCACCCAGCCATTGGTCGGTCTGAGTGCGCAAAGCTGTCCACAGCTCTTGACCTGTGTGTTGGTGGTCTCCAAGCTGCTCCTGCTCGGCATAGTCTCCTGCTCGGCATCTGATATTGGGGAATGCCAGGGCTGTGACATGGCGGAAACCATCTGTTTCCACCAGGCCAAAAGGCAATATTTCCAAGGCCAACAGCCAGGCAATATCAACATTCAGGCTTTTAGCTTTGGGATGGTTGGGGTAAAAGTGTTTCTTATGCTTCCACACCTGGTACACACAAGGCTGTTCCCCACTGCCATGTTCTCGCTGCCACCAATGGTATGGTGGCCTAATCTTGTCGAACTGGAACCTTGCTGTTCCCCATTGGCATGTTCTCTCTGCCACCAATGGTACTGCCGCCTAATGTAGTCAAACCGGAACCTCGCTGTTCCCCATTGCCATGTTCTCTCTGCCACCAATGGTACGGCCACCTAATCTAGTGTAGCCTGCAGAGGCATAACTTGAAATTCTTGGGCCCTGGTGCAAAAAGTGAAATGGGGTTCCTGCCAGTTGCCATGTGCCATTTCCAATACCGGTGTCGTCTTAGGTGTCAAAGGGGCCTCATAGTAACTGCTACCGCTGTACCTCCTATAGCTATGCTGTCCTCATCTTTTCAGTTAGCCATTGGAAGGAATGAAGTATTTTAGCCTCTCAAATTTTTTTTCTGTGTCTCTTAGAGCTACATTTTCTTCACTAAGTTGTTCCACGTATCCAGTTGACTATTCTGGATAATTCCAGCTTCTCCTCACCTGTATAGGTATAAAAATTAACCAGAACATTTTCTCCCATTGACTTTAATGTGGATTGAAGATCAGCTTGAGATCGACTCGACTGTCGAATCGATCTTCAAAAAAATCGACTCGATCTTTTTAGGGACCGCTCAACACTAATGGTTACCATTTATGGAATAGTGTAGTCTCCTGTGCTATACTTTTTTTTCTAGTATACTGATATACAGTCGCCAGATTAAGGACAAAAAGACACTTTACACTTTTCATACAGCACAGTTTTAATATAGTTTTAAGGGTGCTTACACACAGATGCATTTTTTGTGCAGAAAGGCACAGCCATTAACCCTGTACATTGCTGCACAAAAAATTGCATCATTAAAAGTGTGAAAACACCCTACCTGCATTCCAATTAAACTGCCTTTTATTACCAGCAAGCTTTTTTCACTTTTATGTAAACTGTTTGGAAAGTGAGTAATCAATTAGTGTGTTTGTAACCCACAAGACTTCAAACACCATAAGTGATTACTTACTTGAAACACCTTTCTAAACAATTTTGACAACTGAAAGAAGCTTGCTGGTAATAAAGGCATCTTAACTGTAACACAGTTAAAACTGTACCAAAACTGTGTTGTGTGAAAACATCCTAAGGGTGCTTTCACACAGAGCATTTTTGGTGCATTTTTCGATGCTTTTTTGTGCTGAAACATACAGCTTTAATTGCTGTGCCTTTTTGCACAAAAACTCATTCAAAAACGAACCCAAAAACGCTCCATGTGAAAGCACCCTTAGTATTTGTCAGTGATTCTCCAGCTATACATACTTCCCAAACTTGACATGAACAGCACTAATATTTCTCAAGACATTACTGCAGACTGGTGACCTGCACCATACACTGTCAAGATGACCTGCAGTCATTAAGGGGTTTAAATGGGATGCAACAGATTTATTCACCTTTCCATAAACTAAAGAGCAAATAGATGTACTAGTTAGATGTAAAGAAAGTGTAGGTAGATTTTTGTATGTATGTGTAAATGTACAATCCCTATGTAATAATGCATAGGAGAGTACTTGGCAATTCAAATTGAGTGTCAATCCAATAAGAAATAAAATATGAAGTGAAAGATGGAGTAGAAAAAGGTTTACAATAAATACATTGTCAAGGTTATCATACACAATATAGTGGATTACTTTAAAGTGTGATTATTACATCAACCCAATCCTTTGCTCTTCTACTGTCTTAACTAGAGATGGGCGAATTTCCCGAATTTCGTTTCGTTCACTTCGACGAATTTCTCGGCAAAAAATAACTTCGTTCCGAATTACTTCGGGACGAATCACATTAAAAAACTGCTATTTCCAGGCTGCACAGAGCCTGCAGGGTACTGTAGAACGCTGTGCCATGCTTAAATATGCAGAGGGAGCTTGGTTTGGTCTTCATACAATGTTATGTTTTAGTATGACACGCACATGACTGCCGCCGCTCTTAGAATCGCTTCACTATAAAATTCCCTGGGCACTTAAGAGGGCAAAACTGACCAAAAAACTGAAACGGGAATGTTGCCTGATAAAGTCATGCCAGAGAAAGCTGGAAAAAAACAAGCTGAGAGCTCAGATGGCAACATTAGTGACAGAGCGTGGAGGTGACGGCGGCAGCCACAGCAGCATGAGGTCAGACAGTGGCACAATGACATTCTGGAGGTGGCAAAAACAGGAATAGGCCACAGAGTGGCACAATGACACAGTGTGTAGGTCACGGCAGCAGCAGCATGAGGTCAGACAGTGGCACAATGACAGAGTGTGTAGGTCACGGCAGCAGCCACAGCAGCAGCATGAGGTCAGACAGTGGCACAATGACACAGTGTGTAGGTCACGGCAGCAGCCACAGCAGCAGCATGAGGTCAGGCAGTGGCACAATGACATTCTGGAGGTGGCAAAAACAGGAGTAGGCCACAGAGTGGGACAATGACACAGTGTGGAGGTCACGGCAGCAGCCACAGCAGCAGCATGAGGTCAGGCAGTGGCACAATCACATTCTGGAGGTGGCAAAAACATGAGTAGGCCACAGAGTGGGACAATGACACAGTGTGTAGGTCACGGCAGCAGCCACAGCAGCAGCATGAGGTCAGACAGTGGCACAATCACATTCTGGAGGTGGCAAAAACAGGAGTAGGCCACAGAGTGGCACAATGACACAGTGTGGAGGTCACGGTAGCAGCCACAGCAGCAGCATGAGGTCAGACAGTGGCACAATGACACAGTGTGTAGGTCACGGCAGCAGCCACAGCAGCAGCATGAGGTCAGACAGTGGCACAATGACACAGTGTGTAGGTCACGGCAGCAGCCACAAGCAGCAGATGAGGTACAGTGGCCACAATGAGCTTAGTGGAGGGGCAAAACAGGTAGGCACAAGTGGACAATGTCCAGGTGGAGGTCACAGCAGCAGCCACAGCAGCTTCATGAGGTCAGGCAGTGGCACAATCACATTCTGGATGTGGCAAAAACAGGAGTAGGCCAGAGAGTGGGACAATGACACAGTGTGGAGGTCACGGCAGCAGCCACAGCAGCAGCATGAGGTCAGGCAGTGGCACAATGACATTCTGGAGGTGGCAAAAACAGGAGTAGGCCACAGAGTGGGACAATGACACAGTGTGGAGGTCACGGCAGCAGCCACAGCAGCAGCATGAGGTCAGACAGTGGCACAATCACATTCTGGAGGTGGCAAAAACAGGAGTAGGCCACAGCGTGGGACAATGACACAGTGTGTAGGTCACGGCAGCAGCCACAGCAGCAGCATGAGGTCAGACAGTGGCACAATGACATTCTGGAGGTGGCAAAAACAGGAGTAGGCCACAGAGTGGGACAATGACACAGTGTGGAGGTCACGGCAGCAGCCATAGCAGCAGCATGAGGTCAGACAGTGGCACAATGACAGAGTGTGGAGGTGGGTGGCAATATCAGTCCCTGGTAAAGATGGTTGGTGGCAGATGGAGAAACTGTCAGCAGATGTGTGGCATCAGGCGGGTGGCGGCATCAGAATAGTGGCTGAGGCAGGTAGTTTGAAACCAGACTCATTTCTCACAGTTTGGGTGAGGCGTCATGGCTGATGTAGTCTGACGCCTAAGGCATTGGTGTGTGGAATTCCTGGCCGATCCACGCCTGATTCATCTTGACAAAGGTCAGTCGTTCCACATTTCCCGTGGACAAGCGGGTTCTCCTTGGGGTAACGATGGCCCCCGCCACACTGAACACCCGCTCTGATGCCACACTACTGGCCGGGCCGGACAGCTTCTCCACTGCAAACTCGGCAAGTTGCGGCCACACATCCAGTTTGGCTGCCCAGTAGTCCAGCGGATCTTCTAACTGAGGTGGCAGAGTGCTGTCCAAGTAGGCCACCACCTGTTGGTTCAGGGTCTGCTCCAGGTCCTGCTGCTGCTGGCGACTGCCCTCCTCACTAGGCGGGTGAAGGAAGCTGCTCATCAGTGACTCCAGACTTAGGTTGCTGCTGATGGAGCTGGTACTGCTCCGACCCCCCCACCTTCCCCCGGCAGCCGCGGCAGTAGTACGTGAGCGCTGAAGAACCCCTCGGTCAGACCTGTCAGAGGAGGGACGATGCCGCACATAGGCAGCGGCCAACTGACTACGGAGGATTTCCCTATAGTATTTGAGTTTGTCCTCCCTCTCAATAGCTGGGAAAAAGGCTCCCATTTTGGACCGGTAGCGAGGGTCCAATAGGGTGGAGAGCCAGAAGTCATCCCTCTGCCGGATGCTGACTATTCGGCTGTCACTAGCCAGGCAAATCAGCATGCTGCGGGCCATCTGCACAAGTGACTCCGAGGGGATCCCTGCCTCCATCTCCACTGTATACTGCCACAGTGCTTGCGGGTCATCTGCCTCGTCTTCCTCATCTCCATCTACCTCCTCCTGCTTCTCCTGCTCTTCCTCTCTTGTCACCTGGATAGAAAATCCACTAATTTCACCAGACAATGCTTCTGCTCCAATGTCCTCCTCCTCCTCCTCCTCCATTTCAGTCCCCAGCGGACTCATGTGGCCACGAGATGTAGTCGCCACATCTCCAGTCCCCTGCCCAGACAGATTTTTCAGCATCTGTTCCAGGACATGAAGCAGTGGAATGACGTTATTCATCCCGTAGTCCTGGCGACTGACAAATAACGCGGCCTCCTCGAATGGCCTCAACAAATGGCAGGTGTCACGCATGAGCTGCCACTGGCTGACATCAAAGTTACACAGGGGAGTACTCCTGTCCGCCTGGATCATCAAAAAAAACGGTAATGGACTTTCTCTGTTCATACAGTCGGTCCAACATGTGCCGTCTGGAATTACAACGGGGGGAAACATCGCATCTCAGAGTGTGTTGGGGAGGCCGTTCTGCTGCTGCAACTTGAGAAGGGTGTTCCTGGCTTTGTAGGAACGGATGAAGTGCATGCACAGTTTCCTGGCCATTTTCAGAATCTTCTGAAGATCGGTGGAAGACTTCAGGAACCTTTTCACAACCAGATTGAACACGTGCGCCATGCAGGGCGCATGGACCATCCCTCCTCGGTGCAGCGCGGACACCATGTTCCTCCCATTGTCCATCACCATGCTTCCGATTTGCAGTTGGCGCGGAGAAAGCCACACATCGATTTCTTACTGCATGACACGGAACATTTCCTCCCCTGTGTGACTTCGTTCGCCGAGGCAAGCCAGGTGTAGAACTGGGTGACACCGCTGTGCCCTACACATGTGGTATGATGGAGCAGTACTTGTGGAGGCTGAGATGGTGGTGGGGGTGGAGGAGGAGGAGGCGGACATTGGCCGGGAGCCGCATTTGAAAATGTGGAGGAAAAAAGCGGCGTCACCCTTTCCAATTTTTTTGGTGTCCCGGGGGCCCGGAAAAGCAAAATTAAACCCAGTGGGCCGAAAAGGGACTTTGACGGCCCGCCCGGGTAGTTACACCCAAACGTCCCCGGGCCATGCCCCTTTGGGAAAAAAACCAAAAAACCAAGGACGGCCCCACCTTTTTGTTTTACATATTTATGAAGTGCGGGGATCCCTTTTTTTGAAAAAAAATTAGGGCTTGGAACTCTCCATTTTCGGCGGGGGCAAAAACCCCTTTAGTTTTTTTTAGGGTCCCAAGTCCCCCTTTTTGGGAAAGGGGGGGAACGGCAGTAACCAAAACAAAAAAAGGGGAGCACCCCGTTTCTGCACCTTAGGTTTTTTTGGGAAACGCATACGGGTTGCCCTCTTTGCAACCCCCCCCCCCTCGCTGAACGCTGCTGGCGCCATGATTACGAGGAGCGGGAGCATCTGGACCTTTAGATGATGTGAAAAGAAAAATACCCCCCCTTTTCTGCGGGGTGGTGGACCTTGACTGGCGAAAAGGGCGGGGCCCGCGCTGCTGCGGGTTTGCTGCGGCGGAAAGGGGGGAAACCCCCACATCTGACCCCACGTTTCCCCGGGCCCAACCGATGGTGACGCTGCATTTTTTTACCGGGGCCGTGGGGGCCAACTTTTAGCTCCCTGGCCCCCCCCTTTTAAATTTCTGCCCACAGATTCTACACATACCCTATTCTCCCCTTTCCGGTGCCCTTTAGCAAAGAACCCCAACCCGCCGATTATCAATTTTTTACTCCCAAACGCCCGCACTGAGGACTACACGGGCCCTGCCATTTTTTAGGCCCCAGGCCGCTACTTTTTTGGACCTGCGAAGCGGTTTTTTTTCCCCTTTGGCCTTTGGGCAGGGGGCCCCAACACTGCTGCTACCCTGTTTGACTTAGGGCCCACAAAAACCCATTTGGGCGGTTGCGCCGCTGCCTGACCGCAAGCTGACCCCCCTCTTCTCCTGACGATGTTTAAGCCCTTCCTCCCCCCCCCGCCCCCAAAATGCGGCGGAAAACATCATCTTATTTTGTGTTTAAAATTCGTCCCCTTTGCTGCCCCTCATCACTGGCCCTTGGTATGCAGGGGTTTGACCCCTCACAAACATGACCTCCCATGCCATTTCCTCCACATCATACTTTTGCCCCCTTACGAAAGAAGCGGGGGAAAATTGGGGCCCCATTTTTTTCGTGCTACTCCCCCTCCTCAAATTTTTCCCATCCTCGCTATATATGGCCTGACCCAGACCAAAATATAGACTCTCGGGCTGGGGGAACCGGGGGGACAGAGGCGGGGGGAGGACGGGTTTAAGGCCGCTAAAAACCCTTTTCCCGGGGGCCCATCCCCAACAAAGGGGTTTGTGCCCCTGACTTTTTCCCATTTGACTCTTGGCGGGGGGAAGTAGTTTCCCTTTCCTGGGGGGAAAGTGGATGCCCTAGAAAACCCTTTCAAGAACCCTTTGGGTTGCTAGTCAGCACACGGCCCCCTAAAATGACAGCGGGCTTTTGTTTCCCCACCGAGGACCCCTTTGCTGCACGCCCCCTTGCGGTGCTTTTGACCTGGGCCAGGAATGTTTGGGGCCTCTGCCACTCCCCAGATGAAACCCTTTGCCACCCCTTTCGACATACTGTTTGTTCTAAAAATGTACAGAAAACTTTTTTGATGAAGATATCTGTAATGATAAATAACACCCTTTTTTTTGACTCCAAATAAAACCCATAAAACTTGGGAACCCCTTTGGGGTATAAATTTTGCGCTCCAAAAAAGGGGGCCGGGAAAAATTTTCTTGATTTGTCGTTTAAAAACTTGTGTTTTTACTAAATTAAAAGCACAAACGGGTTTAAATTTAAACCCTTTCAGAAATAAATTTATTCTACAAAAACAACTGCAGAAAAACACTATTTTAACCCTTTGGGATGTAAATTGCGCAAAAAATTGAGCAGCCCAAAAACAAACCAGGGGGGAAACAAAAAAAAAGAGAAAAAAATTGTATTTAATTTTGCTTGTGAATTATGTTTACAGGAAAAATGTATTTTTTGACGGTGAAATAAACTTTT
>JAODAL010058792.1:0-21885 GCA_025379985.1 Phyllomedusa bahiana | reverse complement strand
GAGCTTTTTTGGGGGAGAAAAGAATAGCAATGTAGTTCATGCAAAAAGAAGGAGAAAGGGGCCTTAGGTAGAAAGGGTCCGATCCGGGGAGCACAGCCACATCACCCCTCAAGGCACCCCAAAAAAGTATAATATCGAAGGGTCCAGGGGTCCTACACTGACCCCCAAACCATGCAGCCTCCCCTATTGCAAATTGTTGTGGTTTTGAGGGAAGTGTTCAGGTGTCCTGTGCCCCCACCCCCCAGCCACGTGCGACATAAATTTGGGGTCTTTTGGAACTACACCCCCAGCTGTCCCCCATTTTATTGACTTTCTCCAAAAAAAAATCCCTAATTAAAACGCCAAAAAAATTGTGCATAAAAAGTAAAATGTATTTTTTAAAAACCCCTTTTACCGCTCCCCGTTTCAACCCCCCTGACAGGCCCATTTTTTTAATCTGGCATATGTCACTTTATGTGAGAATAATTTTTTGAACTTTACGATCCATGTTGATTAAGAGATTGTTTTTGATTTTGCTTGTGTTTTAACCTTTGTTTGCCCCCAACCCGTTCCTGTACGTCTTGGTGATGCTGTTAATGCACCATGATGTTCGGGAAAATGTCAAGGGATCTTGCTGCAGGGCCCAGTGGTAATTGAGGAGCTTCTGCATTGGTTCCGGCAGGGATAACCCATTCCGGGTCATTGAATCCCTTAGCAGCCGTGTAATGCGTCGCGGGTTAGGAGTTGAGAGGGAGGGGGAGTTGCGGGTGTAGGGTTTTTTCATGAAACCCAAGGGGGGGCAATAAAAGCCCGGGTTGTCTTGATGGGAGTCCTGTCGACCCACCCGGGGCGAGCCTAACGGGTTTGCTTTACATTTGGGGCATAATACATTTGATGCTTTTTATGTGATTTTTCGTGATATTACCTCACAGGGTTTAAGTCACTTGTGGGTAAATGAAAATTTTTAAAAAATAAATAAATAAAAAGGGGAAAGTAAAAAAAAAAAAAATTTAAATACAGTAAAACACGCACAGCCCTGTACAATTTACATATATACCCCAAAAAAATCTAAATAATAAAAACAGTACACATATTTGGTATCACCCCGTGCTTTAATGACCTAACCTCCAAATCTGTCATGAATTTAACCCTTTAATGTAGTGCGTTGAAGAAAAAAAATACAATTGCAGATTTACGATTTTTGTTCACCCACACAGCACATAAAATGGAATAAAGAGTGATAAAAAAAGTCATGTGAACCCCAAATTTGTGCCAATGAAAATGTCAATTTGTCCGACAAAAAGCCCTTACACAGCTGAATTTATGGAAAATACAAAAATGAATGGCATGCAGCGGGAGAACATACATAAACATTGTTTTACACAAAAAAAATTTTTTTTAAAAACTGCTGCAACAAAAAAAAATTAAATATAAATTGAGGACCACCTTAATTGTAAAAAAATTGAAAAAAAAAAATGGGGAAAATGTCGTATTTTTCCTTACCCTGGCTCCCAAAAACAGAATAAAGTGCAATCAAAAAGTCATGTGTCTCTCAAATGGTCCCAATGAAAACCAACTCATCCGGCAAAAAAACAAGCCGTACACAAACTTGTACACAGAAAAAATAAAAATGTTTTTGGCTCTCAGACAACTGCGATGCAACAACTTTTTTTCTTTTCTACAGTAGATAAAAGTGTTTTTATTGTGTAAAAGCAGTAAAACATCAAAGAAAAACACAAGTCTGGTATCGTTGAATTCATTTCAACCTACTGAGTGAGGTTCATATGTCATTTATATCGCATGGTGATCGCTGTAAAAAAAATTTTTAAAAAACACTACCAGGATTGCTGTAGTTTGTTCATTTTCCCTCCCAAAAACCTTGTAAAAAAAGATCAAAGTGTAAATAAGAAACCATATGGTACCAGTAAAAACATCAAACCATCCTGCAAAAAAATAAGCCTTGGGATCAGCTCCATATACAGAAAAAAATTTTAAAAACTATGATGCCCTAAAACACAAGTTTTTACACCCCATTTCTATTGTATAAAAATAGCAAATCATAAAAAAATATATAAAATTTTTTCCATTGTAATTAGAGATGGGGGGAAGTGATTCTAACGGAATTCGTTTAGAATTTCAGGAAAACTTCGGTTTGAACGAAGTCGAACTTTGGGGGTATTCGGGTGAACGAAGTGTGCTTTCGATTGATAAAAATGGTGCGAGCACATGGCGTTACAGGGGGCAAAAAAACTCTGGGAGGAGAAGGGCGTAGTCTACATGACATTGTGCAGGGGATAAAACCCAAATCAGAGACCGGCGGGATTCTGTGAGGGTCACCGCCTTATATATGGTCTGGGCGCGACGCTGGGAGTCATACCGTTCTTTGTACTGATTAGGAAAGGTGCTGCCGGGGGCTACTTATTATAGCTGATACTAAAGAAATCATTTTTATACAGCGATTTTTGGGGGGTGTCTCAGCTTGTTCAGAGGATGCTCTCTTAAAAGTTTATTTCTGATTTTGGGGGGGTATTGGATATGAAGTCCAGGTGTGCGCTCCAGTGCAGCTTCACATACTTTTAGTGCTATCTGCTCACAGCACATTGAATATCCAAGGGGATCCAAGCCTGTTCCTGTTGTATTTAATTTTTAAAGAAACAGCGTTTTTACAATTTCAAATACCACTTCATTTTTGGCTGCTCAATGCTTTTACGCAATTTAATCCAGGGGTTAATTAAGCGTTGTTTTGCTGCTGTGGTGACTAAAGAAAATGTTTATTTCACCCCCAAAAAAAGATATTATTTTCCTATTGCATAATTCACAAAACGAAGGTTAATTACAAGTTTTATCTTGTTGTGTAGCGTAGAAAACATGTACAAAGCTCGTAGTTTTTGGTTGCTCAATTGTTTTGCGCCAAATTTACATCCACGGGTTAAATAAGCGTTGTTATGCATTTTTACTCAATAAAAGAAACAATGTTTTTCAACGCCACAGAAGAAAATTTTGTAGCATAATTTTATATCCGAAGGTTAAATAAGCCTGTTTGTGCTTTTTATTCAGTAAAATACACAGAGTTTTTTAAAAAAGGCACATTCAAGTAATTTTTTCTGCCATTTGTGGAGCGCAATTTATATCCAAGGGTTACCCAAGTTTTTAGTGGGTTTATTTGGAGTCAAATACAGGGTTGTGTATTTATCATATACAGATATCTTCATAAAACATGTCTGTAATTTAGAACAAACAGTATGTCAGACAGAGAGGTGGGAGGGCTCTTCACCTTGGAGTGGCAGAGGCACAAACATTCCGGCCCAGGTCGCAGCACAGCAAGGGGACGTCGCAGCAGGGGTCACTCGGTGAAGCCACAACTGCCGCTGTCATCTAGAGGCCGTGTGCTAGAGTCGGTGGGAACGTCAGACACAACCCTTAGTTGGCATGGCCCGGGAGCGGGTCAGCGGCCCTCACCTGTCCTAAACCCGCCTCTGTCCCATGGTTTTCCCCCAGCCAGAGGTCTTTTATGTGGTCTGGGTCAGGCCCCTATATAGCGAGGATGAACAATTTGAGGAGGACAAAAAAGCTAAAGTGGTCACTAGGAGTATGAGCACTAAAGGATTCCTCAAAGCCAACTAAATCAAGAAACCATATGGAGGAAAAAAAGGCTATAAAACTTAACTTTTAATAAGTAAATATAAAATACATGCAAAATGACGCCCAAAAGAAAAAAACAATAATATAAGCAAGGCTCACCCCATTTGGGAAGGACTTTGATTCCCTATCGGGGGGAAACCCCCAAGTGGAAAGACTGTTAAACCTAACTACAACAATAAAGGAAAATGCCCAATAAGGCGGTCTGGCAGGGCATGTCCTGCAAAACGCTGACCATAGATAACTAATGGTTTTTCCAACATGTTTCGATCCAGAAATCGCATCAGGGGATGATGAAGATGATGGAGACCAAAAGGAGGATAAAGGGGTAGTATATAATGTGTTACAACAAGCCTCTTAATAATAACTGGCTAAGAGTGTGAATAGAAATGCTGAAAAAAAAATGGTTTTATAAGATTCAGGCGCCAGAAACCATCAACAAAAAAAGCACTCATTTCCCCCTGGGGTTATTTTACTCAGGTTACCCCGGTGAGACTGCAATTTAATGCAAAATAGAGTGAGCAATGTGCATCAGAGGCCGGGTACAGGCATCTAAACTAAGAAAGAAAGTCCATTGTGAGGGAACGAACTAAATGCAAATTCACTAGATAAAGCAACAAACCAAATGGAAGAGCCCCGTGTAATTTACTTACCAATACGAAGTACTCAGAGGCCGTGCGTCCCTCACCTGTTGAGGTGTCCCGGGGAGTGGCCGGATTCAGTGAGACGCGATGTGAGCCCCGGGTCAAAGAGGCTTTAAGAAACGCGCGTGTAGGGCGCCTACGTGACGTCACGAGCAGTGCGGGCCCCTGAAGCAATGCAGGGTAGTGGTGCGGGCCATGGCAACGCCGGCGCATGCGCGCGGGCACTAGCCGTATTGGAAGCGTCGATGAAAACGAGGGCTGAATGCGTACGTGCATCAAAGCCATTCATTTCAGCGATTTCGGTATTTTGGCTAGGACGGACAAGATGAAGACTCACAAGGTAAGTTAACCATGGGAAAAGAATGAGGAAAAATATAAAAAATGCAGAATGCGAGATTCAAATGAAAAGTTAGAGAACAAGTATAGATCGGCCGTAGTTAGAGAGGAGATGTTTCCTTACACCTTTTATAGATTATTTCATAGAAAGCAACTGAAGTCAAGGCTTTCATTCAGTCCTGAGGGGGTCATAGTATTAAGGGTGAAGATCCAAAAACTCTCTCTCTGCAAAAGCAGCTGATCGATCTTGCCGCGTCTGGCAGAGAGAGGGATACGGTCTATGCCACACCAACGTAGGCAGCCCACATCGCTATTGTGCTGCCCTCCTCACATGACGTGACACTGAGGTGTCTCTTGCATTGCGGATATCGCCTAGGTGTTCACCTATTCGGCGGCGAAGTTGTCGCGATGTTTTACCTATGTATTGTAGGCCGCATATACACCTTATCATGTAAACGACATGTGTCGTTTTACAATTAATAAAGTGGTTGATGTCAAATTTTCTTTTGTTGTCCTTATCTGAAAAGGAGTTGGTTTGACTCATGAATGTACAAAAAGAACATACGCCGCAATGGAATGATCCATTCGGTCGTCGCAACCACGTCTCCTTCCTTGGCGAAACGTAATGGCTGTGTACTAGTAAATCGCGTAGGTTTTTACCCCGTCTATATGTAACCGACGGAAAAACACCTATATGGTCCCTTAAGTCTGGGTCCAACCGCAGAATATGCCAATGACGTTTCAGAGACTCACAGACAATTGGGGCTGCTTTGTCAAATGTGCCTATCACACGTATGAGAGACTCGGCCGAATCTCTCTGTCGGTGTCCTACTGTGAGCAGTGTGGGTGCGTTCACTTGTAAGAGCTTTTTTGTATGCCTGTCGCAAAGTGAAATCAGGGTAACCCTTATCCAAAAATCTCTGTCTCAGGTCACCTGCTTCTCTCTTGAAGTCGCACAACTGTGAGCAGTTACGTCTTAGCCGTAGGTACTGTCCCCTTGGTATGCCTCTTTTAAGCGGTGTGGGGTGGTGACTCTCCCAGCGCAAAAGGGAGTTGGTGGCTGTAGGCTTACGGTTTTATTGTCGTCATCAACTCCCCTGTTTTTTTTTTTAGGGGGTTTAAAATACATCCAGAAATGGAAAATTTTTTCCCCCCCCAAAACTAAAACTTTTAAAAAAATTTCGGGATTTAAAAAAGGTTTTTAACGTTAGCACCAAAACATGGCAAAAAAAAATTTCATTTTTTTGGTGCCATTAAAATATGATAAAAAAAAATTCCACCCGATAAATTTTGGGGAACCCCCGGGCCCCGTTTTTATGGGAAAAAAAAAAATCGGGGTGGGGGAAACTGTCCCCACAAGAGGGGTGGTTTGCCCCCCAAAACCAGCCGAGGTTTGGGGCCCGGGCATATTGCCGGGGGGGGGCCAGGCCCCTCCCCAATGGGGGGGGTGACCTCGGGCTGAGGTTTTGACCCCCCCGTTCAAACAAAAAAATAGTTCTTGTTGGGGAAAAAATTTAAAACAGTTCCTAAAATTTACACAAAAGGGAAAAAAAAAAAAAAACAGCTAAAAAGTGAAAGGATTGGGCGCTTCCGTACCATTCTAAAGGATAAAAAACCGTAAATTTTTCCTTGGGGGTTTTTGGGGGGGTTTTTCAGGGGGAAAAGAAAACAGGGGTTTTGAAAACCCGGGTGTTTTAACAAAGGAAAAAAAAAACACCAACAGGGGACATTCAGACTAAAGGTTCACCCCAAATGGGGAAAGATCTTTCGGGGACTCAGAAAAGGGAAACGAATCCTCCCAACTTTCCCCGGTTCAAAAGGGGGATCCCGGGGGGGCCCGGGGGGGGTGGGGCGGGGGGGGGTAGCCAAAAACAGAGGCAAAAACCCCGCGTTTTTTTAAAAATACACAAACCCCTTTACCAATTAAAGGGAAAAAAGCTTTAAAACCCCCCAAATCTTATTTATTTCTAAAAAAAAAAAGGGCCTCCCCCGGAAAACCAAAAACTCCCGATAGAGGTGATTCAAAACCCAAAAACCCAATTCAAATTTTTCAGGTTTTGTTTAAAATTACTGATAAAATTGAAAAACCCTCTCAGGGGGAGGGTTTTTTCCTTTGTACCCATTTAATGGGTTTTCGTCCCTTTAAAATTGGGCCCCGAAAAAAACCAAAAATTCTTTTTGCAGGGGAAAAAATTGCACGGGAAAAAAAATTCTTCCCCGCCAAAAAAAAAAGGGGAAAAAATTTCAAACTTTTTAGGTTTTTTTCCCCCGGGCCCATTTTGGGAGGCGTTGGGGATTTACCTTCGGTTTATGGGAAAACCCCCCAAAAACGTTTTAAAGGGAAAGGGGGGAACCCATTCACGGGATCTCAAGCCCAAAAAAGAACAAAAAATCCCCCCCGGGGCCCCTTTGGAAAATATTTTGGTTTGGGATGAAATTTTTTTAAAATCGGGGTGTTTGGGGGGGAATTTTCCCCAAGATCGGGGACCTTCCCCCAAAAAGGAAAAAAACCTCTCCAACCTGGGGAAAAATTCCGGGCCCCTGGCAAACCCTTTTAAAAAAAGCACGATGTTTTTTTTTTTAAAAACCATCTAAAATTAAGGGGGGGGGGGGGGGGGGTTAATATCGTTATCTTAAATTTCTTTGCCCCTTTATGGAAGGAATAACCAATTCCGGTCGGGAATTCAATCATGTTATAAGAAAAAAAACCTTGACCCAAAACTAATCTGTTTCAGCCCAAAATTAAAAAGTTTTGGGCTAAACCCAAGGCTGGGGAAAAGCAGGGGGTTGTCGAAAAAAAATGAATTTGATTTTTATACCCCAAAAGGTTTTCCCAAGGGGCCCAAAATTTTTTTGGGGGCCTTCCCGGGAAATTGCCAAAGGGGGGCCCCTTCAAAGGGGGGCCCGGCCCCTGGTCTGGGAAAAAGGGAAGGGCCTTTTGTTTTCAAAAATGTGGGGAGTAATCGTTTTCACTACCTGGCACCGTTCGTCAAAAATTGCCTCCCTTTCCTACTTTGGGAAACATTACGGGACCTATTTAAAAACGCCCTAGTTTGGTTTTTTTCCCTTGGGGACCCCCGGGTTTCATTTTTTTTGGGCCCGTTTGGGATTTGAATTTTTTTTTAAACACCCATTCCCCCCAGGGGGTTTAGGTTTTAAAAAAGCGGTTTCGGTTTTTTGGTCCTAAGGGGAAAACCCAATTTGCATTGCACACCCACCTTTTTTGTCGAAATTTTTGTTAGTTTTTGGGGCCCAAAAACTAAGAAACTTTTTTTTTGGTTTGACGGGGGGAAGTTAAAATCAGCAGAGGGGGCCCCCCAAAGGGGGGCAAAGGGGGCCTTGGGCCCGGGATATGGGGGGGGGTTTTAACCTCGGGTGGTGGGGGGCAACCAGTCTTTTTGGGCAAAGCCCAAAAACCCATTTTTTTTTCCGAAAAAATTTCGGCCGGGTGGCTCAGATTCAGGGGATGATTTTTTCTTCATTGGAATGGAAAAAGTTAAAATTTTTTTGCCTTTTTTGAGGTCCCAAAAACTTTTTAACTCGTTAAATCTAAAATTTTTTAAGTTTGGGGTTTTGGGGGTTTGAAAAAAACCTTTTACCATTTCGGGGTTTGTATTTACCCTCTAAAAAAAAACAAACAGGTGGTTTTAAATGGGGGAAAATTTTTTCCCCTTTTGGCTACAGCCCCCAACCCCCTTTTTTGCGCTGGGGGGGGCCCACCCCCCCAAAACACCGCTTAAAAGGGGGGGTTTTTACCAAGGGGGGAAAAAATTTACCTCGGCCAAAGGACTAATTGCTCCCAGTTTTTGGGGCCCCTTTCAAGAGGAAAAACGGGGGGCCTGAGAAAGGGGTTTTCTGGATAAAGGGTTTTACCCAGTTTTTTCCCCCTTGGGGGAAGGCTTTACAAAAAAAGCTCTTTAAAAGTAAAGCGGGCAAAAATGTCACATTTTGGGACACCCCCAGAGAGTTTCGGCCCGAGTCTTTTCCTTTTACGGGGGGATTAGGAACTTTTTGAAAAAAGGAAACCCCCAAAATTTGTTGGAGTCTCTAAAAAGGGTTCTTTGGGCATTTTTTTGGGGTTTGGGGGCCCCAAGATTTTAAGGGGGGACCATAAGGTTTTTTTTTGTGGGGTAAACATTTTTTTGACGGGGGTAAAAAAACTTGGGGGTTTATTTTACAAAAAACCCTTTTCGTTTCCCCAAAGGGGAAGGGTTAAAGAGGTGTTGGGGCCGGGATCCCACAAATTGGATAAATTTCCTTTTGCGGCGTAGGGTTTCTTTTTTTAAAATTCATGGTAAAAAACCAAAAATCTCCTTTTCAGATAAGGCCCAAAAAAAAGGAAAATTTTTGGGAAAAAAAACCCCTTTTTTTAAATTTTGTAAAAGGGGCCCCAAAAATGTGTTTTTTTGATAAGGTTTGTAAAGCCCCCTTAAAATTAATAGGAAAAAAAAAAACATCGGGGGACAAATTCCCCCGGCCAAATAGGTGAAAAACCTGGGGGTTATCCAAAAATTTTTCCCAAGGGGGCCCAAAACGTGTCACGTCCCTGTGAAGGGGTCAGAAACAATACGTTTTTTTGGGTTGCCTACGTTTGGTTTTGGTTTTTGGGGAACCTTTTATCCCCTCTCTTTTGCCAGAAGGGGGAAATATCGTTTCAGCGGGCTTTTGCAGAGGTTTTTTTTTTGGGAATTTTCCCCACCCTTAAAAATATGCCCCCCTCGGGGATTTGAATTAAACCCTTTGGGGAACTTCGGTTGCTTTTTTTAGGGAAAATAATTAGAAAGGAGTGAAAGGGGGGGACATCTCCTCTCAAAACAGGGGGAACCCCAAATTCTTTATTTTTTTCTTTTAACCCTTTTTTTTTGGGAAATTTCCAATTCTCCCATATTTATATTTTTCTCATTCTTTTTTCCCAATTTTTTTAACTTCCCTTTGTGGGTTTCTTCTTTTGGGGGTCCCGTCCTAGAAAAAAATTTCCCTTTTATCGCTGAAAGGGAATGGGGGGATCCCCACGTATGCTTAAGCCAATTTTGGGTTTTCCCATCGACGTTCCCCAAATTTTCCGGGGTTTATTTGCCCGGGGGGCCTTTGGGCCCCCGGCTTTTTGCCATGGTTTGCCCCACTCCCCTTTGGCATTGTTTTCACGGGCGAAATTGCTGGGGAGTTCATTTTAGGCCCCCAATTACGCGCGCTTATTAAAAACCCTTTTGGGAACCGGGCGCTCAAAATGGGGGTTTTCACGGGAAATCGGCCATTGCCGGGCACCCCCCTTAAAACAGGGTGGGGGGGGAGCACGGGCCCTTGGTATTTTCTTTTTTTGGTAAGAAAATTTTAAACTGGGTTTCTTAAATTTGGTTTTTTTGTTTTAAATCTAGGGGAATTTGCTTTTTTAGTTCTTTTTCCCTCCCAATGGACTTTCATTCTTATGTTTAGATGTTTCCCCGGGCCCTTTGTTTGCACTTTGCACTTATTTTGCTTTTGATTGCAGTCTCCCCTGGGAAACCCCTTTGGGGAAAAAAATTTTCCGGTTTGTATGAGGTTTTTTTGGGTTGTTTGGTTTTGGGCGGGGAATTTTTTTAAAAAACCCCTTTTTTTTTCGGGCATTTCTTTTCCCCCCTTCTTAGGGCCGTTTTTTTTAAAAGAGGCTTTTTTTGGAAAACAATTTTTTTTACTGGGGCCCCTTTATCCTCCTTTTGGTTTTTCCTTTTCTTTCTTTTTTACCCCCCTGTGCAAATTTCTGGGGGAAATTTGGGAAACATTTTTGGGGAAAAGGAAACCAATTAGGTTTTTTTGGGGGTTTAAGGTTTTTTTGCAGGGGACGGGGTTTCCTGCCGGGCCCCACCTTTTGGGGGGGATATTTTTGGTTTTGTTGGTGGGTTGGGGCCCTTAAAAAAAGGGCTCTTCCAAACTTGAGGGTCTCGTTTGGGATTCAGGAAAACCCTTTTTCCCCAAATTTGGTTTGGAGCTTTTGCTTATTATTATTTTTTTTTTTTTTTTTGGGGCGCCCAATTTTGCATTGAAATTTTTTATTTTTTATTTTTTTAAAAATTTTAAGTTTTTTAGCCTTTTTTCCTCCATCATGGTTTCTCAATTTGAGGGGGGGCAGCCCAGCGCTATTTTGGGCAGCGAAAAAAAAATTGGGGGCCAAATATCCCCTTTGCTTTTCATTTGGGGGCGGAAAAGTTTTGGGATGTTGGGGGGCCATGGGGGGGGTTTCAGGTTGTGGGGGGGTCACCCCTCTGCATCCCAAAGCCCATTTTTTGGGGAAAAGGGAAAGTGACGAGGAAAACAAATGGATGATGTAGCCAAACCCCCTTTTTGGGGGAAAAGGGGGAGGGGGGAAAAGGGGCTTCACCCTTTTCGTCAGGGAAAAAGAAGGGGGGCGTTAAGTTTTCCCGCTTTAAGGGGGCAGCGGCCCCAGCCGGCAAGTTTTGGTTTTTTGTGGCCCTTTGGAGCCCAGGGGAGCGGCGTTTGGGGGGGTCGGGGGGGCCAAGGGGGCCCCCACGGGGTAAAAAAAAACCCGTTTGGGGGCCAGGCCAAAGGGAAAGTAGGGGGGAAAAGGGGGCCCAGCGGGGGGAAAAGCGGGGGTTTATTTAGTCACCCCTTTGGGGGCCCATTGGGGGAAAAAATTTCCGATACTCGGGGGGTTTGGGGGAAAATTTTCTTTGTTTTAAGGGGGGCCCAAAGGAAAGGAGCGGGGAAAAAGGGGTTTATTTTAAGAATTGTGGGCAGAAAGTGAAGGGTCCCCAGGGGAGCAAAACGTTGGCCCCCCAGGGGCCCTTCGTCAAACACTGCAGCGTCACCATGGTTTGGCCCCCGGGGGGAAAAACGTGGCTCGGGATGTTGTGGCCCCGTTTTCCCGCCGCGCAAAAAAGCACCCAAGGCCCAGAGCCGGGGGGGCCCCCACTTTTCCCCAATTTGCACCCCAGCCCAAAGGCCCCAAACCCCCTTGGGCCAAAAGGGGAAAGCTGTTTCTCTTTGACAATTTTCCCGGGCCCAAAGTTGCCCCTCCCTTTTTTCGCTATCAGGGGCCCCAGAAAGTCGTTCACCGGGGGGCGATTGCAAAGAGAAAAACCCCAGTATGCACCCAAACCATCCTAAGGTGCGCCCTTTTGGCCCGTGTTCCGGGTAAGTTTTTTGGTTTTTTTGCAAACCCCCCCCTTTCCCAAAATTTGGTGGCCCTCTGCAAGGGTTCAGAGAACTAAGGGCTTTTTCCCGGGACCCGAGAGGGGAAGGATTTCCAAAGCCTTTAATTTTTTTTTTCCCAAAAGGGGCCCCAAGTACCAGCACTTCATAAATATGTAGAACAGAAGGTAGCCAGTCCTTGAGCTTGTCGGTTTGTTCCAAGGTGACGGAGCAGCGCGGACGTCTGGAACTGTAACAAAGGTCAGGGCCAGTACATGTCCTTTACGGCCCATTGGGTGAATGTGCTTCCGGCCCAGGCCACCACCAACAACTTGAACAGGAGGACGCGTTTCTCCTCCACGTTGTCAAACTGCGGCTCTTGCGCCAATGTCGCCTCCTCCTCCTCCCACCACCACCATCTCAGCTCCACAAGTACTGCTCATCATACCACATGTGTAGGGTACAGCGGTGTCACGCAGTTCTAACCTGGTTTTGCCTCGGCGAACAAAGTCACACAGGGGAGGAACTGCTCCGCGTCATGCAGCAAGAAATCGATGTGTGGCTTTCTCCGCGCCAACTGCAAATCGGAACCATGGTGACGGACAATGAGAGGAACATGGTGTCTGCGCTGCACCGAGGAGGGATGGTCCATGCGCCCTGCATGGCGCACGTGTTCAATCTGGTTGTGAAAAGGTTCCTGAAGTCTTCCACCGATCTTCAGAAGATTCTGAAATGGCAGGAAAAATGTGCATGCACTTCATCCATTCCTACAAGCCCGGAACATCCCTCCTCGAGTTGCAGCAGCAGAATGGCCTCCCCAACACACTCTGATATGCGATGTTTCCACCCGTTGGAATTCCAGCCTGCACATGTTGGACGACTGTATGAACAGAGAAAGGCCATTAACGATTTTTTGATGATCCAGGCAGACAGAAGTACTCCCCTGTGTAACTTTGATGTCAGCCAGTGGCAGCTCATGCGTGACACCTGCCATTTGTTGAGGCCATTCGAGGAGGCCACGTTATTTGTCAGTCGCCAGGACTACGGGATGAATAACGTCATTTCACTGCTTCATTTCCTGGAACAGATGCTGAAAAATCTGTCTGGGCAAGGGACAGGAGATGTGGCGACTACATTTCGCGGCCACATGAGTCCGGGGTGGACTGAAATGGAGGAGGAGGAGGGGGAGGACATTGGAGCAGAAGCATTGTCTGGTGAAATTAGTGGATTTTCTACCCAGGTGACAAGAGAGGAGGAGCAGGAGCAGTTGGAGGAGGTAGATGGAGTTGAGGAAGACAAGGCAGATGATGCGCAAGCACCGTGGCAGTATACAGTGGAGATGAAGGCAGGGAGCCACTCGGAGTCACTTGTGCAGATGGCCCGCAGCATGCTGATTTTCCTGGCTAGTGACAGCCGAATAGTCAGCACCCGGCAGAGGGATAAACTTCTGGCTCCCACCATATTGGACCCTCGCTACCAGTCCAAAAATGGGAGCCTTTTTCCCAGCTATTGAGAGGAGGACAAACTCAAATACTATAGGGAAATCCTCTGTAGTCAGTTGGCCACGCCTATTGCGGCAACGTCCCTCCTCTGACAGGTCTGACCGGGGGGGTTCTTCAGCGCTCACTACTATGCCGTGGCTGCTGGGGGAAGGTGGGGGGTAGGAGCAGTTACCAGCTCCATCACAGCAACCTCCGTCTGGAGTCACTGAGGGAGCAGCTTCCTTACCCACCTATTTGGAGGGCAGTCGCCAGCAGCAGCAGCAGGACCTGGAGCAGCCCCGAAACCAACAGGTGATGGCCTACTTGGACAGCACTCTGCCACCCAGTTAGAAGATCCGCTGGACTACTGGGCAGCCAAACTGAATGTGTGGCCGCAACTTGCTGAGTTTACAGTGGAGAAGCTGCCCTGCCCGGCCAGTAGTGTGGCATCAGAGCAGGTGTTCAGTGCGGCGGGGGCCGTCGTTACCCCAAGGAGAACCCGCTTGTCCACGGGACATGTGGAACGACTGACCTTGGTCAAAAAAGAATCAGGCGTGGATCGGCCTGTCTTTCCACTCCCCAATGCCTTAGGCGTCAGACTACATCAGCCATGACGCCTCACTCAAACTGTGAGAAATGAGTCTGGGTTCAAACTACCTGCCTCAGCCACTATTCTTATGCCGCCACCCGCCTGATGCCACACATCTGCTGACAGTTTCTTCATCTGCCACCAACCACCTTTACCAGGGACTGGTATTGCCACCCACCTCCACATTCTGTCATTGCGCCACTCTATGACCTCATGCTGCTGCTGCCGTGACATCCACACTGTGTCATTGTGCCACTCTCTGACCTCATACTACTGCTGCTGCGGTCACCTCCACACTGTGTCAGTGAGCAACTCTCATGAACTCCTGCCGCCGTCACCTCCACTCTCTGTCATTGTGCCACTCTGTGACCTACTCCAGTTTTTGCCACATCCAGAATGTCATTGTTCCACTGCCTGACCTCATGTGCTGCTGCCTTTGCCCTCCCCACTGGGTCATTGTGCCACTCTGTGGCCTACTCCTGTTTTTGCCACCTCCAGAATGTCATTGTGCCACTCTTTCATGCTGCTGCTGCCGTGACCTCCACACTGTGTCATTGTGCCACTCTGTGGTTACTCCAGTTTTGCCACCTTCCAGAATGTCATTGTGCCACTGTCTGACCCATGCTGCTGCGCCGTGCCTCCACACTGTGTCATTGTGCCACCTGTGCCTATTCCAGTTTTTGCCACCTTTCCAGAATGCATTGTGCATCTCTGACTATGCTGCTGTGGCTGCCCCCGTCGCCTCCCCCACTCTGTCACTAATTTTTGCCCCCCTGAGCCCTCAGCTTGTTTTTTTCCAGCTTTCGCTGGCATGACTTTATCAGGCACATTCCCGCTTGAGTTTTTTTGGTCAGTTTTGCCCTTTAAGTGCCCAGGGAATTTTATAGTGAAGCGATTCTAAGGAGCGGCGGCAGTATGTGCGTGTCATACTAAAACACAACATTGTATGAAGACCAAACCAAGTCCTCTGCATATTTAAGCATGGCAAAACGTTCTACAGCACCCTGCAGGCTCTGTGCAGCCTGGAAATAGCTGTTTTTTTAACGTGATTCGTCCCGAAGTAATTTGGACCGAATTTAATTTTGTCAGGAAATTCGTCAAAGTGACCGAATCGAATTTTTGAGAAATTCGCCCATCTCTACTCACGGTACGCTCCATGACATTTGTGACTTTTTTATGGTGTTTACTGTGTAGATTAACTAATGTGACAAATTTATAGGGTAGGTTGTTACGCACACTGTTATACCAAATATGCGTACTTTAATTTTTATCTTTTTTGGGGTGATTGGCATGTGTCTCTATTTTATTTTTTATTTGTGTTTTTTAACTTGTACCAATAGGGGATTTGTAGCATTGATCTTTAGATCACTGTTACAATGGATAACAATATATAGAAGTACTGCTGTATACTGCCCTCCATGGCAACTGTCAATAGCTATGCCCAGTCATGCCCTGTGATGTCACAACAAAGGCTTCCAGGCTGTTAGGGCAGCTATCGGCAGCAGCGATTACATCCCTCCCTCTGTTTTTCCCTTAACTGCCATGATTGACCACAGCAGCTGAGGGGTTAATCGTCTGTGGCCAGAGCTCACTACGGCTGCGGGAGACAGAGCGTGGGGCCAGCTATAATATACAGCTGATCCCATGTTGAGATTACATGTTACAAAACTTAAAATAAATAACACAAGATTCACCAAAAACATGTGATGGGGAGAGTTATTTACCGCCATCTCCCATTGACTTCTGCACAGGTTACAGAGCATGTCCAGAACACTTTCACTGAAGGAAATGCAAGTGTTGCAGTGTTGCTTCCAGGGTTCTTGAATAAGACAGCGTTAACAGATATTCCATAGAAAGAAAAAAAATTTAATGCTATTTGCTTGTAGTAAAAAAAATTTATTCAAGAAAACTTCTGTGTCGCACTGTTGCTGCCAGGGTTCTTCCATAAGACAGCGTTAACAGATATTCCATAGAAAAAAATTCTATTTCTACTCCTATTTGCCAGTTGCAAAGTATAGTCATTTAAGAACACTATTGATTTGCTGTCAGGGTCCTTCCTTAAGAACCAATTTAACAGCTATTCCATAGAAAAAATTCTATTCATAATCCTAATTGGCAGTTGGAAATTAGAGGGATTTAAAAACATTTGTGATTTGCTGTCTTTGGAGTACAGTTCTTCAATAAGAGACTGTGAACAAATCTTAACCTTTTTAATATTTATATTTTTGAACATGAAGTAAACTAGAGGTGGTAAGCGAGCAAGGAGCATTTCTTTGTCAGAAAAGCTGTCCCTGCCCTGGCCAGTCATGTTGCAGAAAATATCTCCAGTGCGTTGGCTGCATATGTGTCCACCAAAGTCCATATGACTACAGATACATGGACTAGTAAGCACGGTCAAGGGCGTTACATCTCACTGACTGCGTTTGGTGGATTACAGTGCCTCTGGTGATGATGGGTTTTCGGGCTCAGAGGTACGAGACAAGGCGCTGCTTCCAGTGCTCCGGACAACACACAAGCGAGCACATCGTCAGTTGCAGGACCGTAAGGCCTGTCATCGCTTGGTCGGCTCCCTGTGCGTCTGATTACTGAAGAGCGTCGCCAATCTGTTCTTCAGTGGTTAACACATCCTGTATCAAGCGGTTTTACCTCCTTGTCCTCTCAGCTACAAAAGTCATCATCAGTCCAACCTGAAGCAGACGTAGCCCAAATGTCACCCAATGTACAGACCGCTCTAGATAATCCATATTTTGAAGAGCTCTTTGATGACACAATGCAGTTGGGCTCAGAAGGCATTTCAAAAGATCAAGAGGCCAGAGAGGATGATTTTGTCTGCTCTAATGCCCAATCGCTGATGCCCTCAGAGGAGGAGAAGGAAGCTGTTAAGTTGGCAGAAATTCTGAGCGGTCAGCAATGCCCCGCAGTGCCTGTGGCTTCTAGCCCGCACCTTGAGGATGTAGACTGTCAGGAAGAGGAATCCAAAAGCCCTAAAGTCGGCATTGCCAGGCTGTTGGCCTTGGAAATGTTGCCTTTCCGCCTGGTGGACACAGATGGGTTCTGCCACATCATGGCCCTGGCATGCCTCCAATATCAGAAGCCGAGCAGGCATTTGTTTGCCAGAAAAACTGTCCCTGCCATCGCCCACCACGTTGGAGAAAAGATCTCCAGTGCGTTGGCTGCATCTGTGTCCACCAAAGTCCATATGACTACAGTCACATGGACTAGTAAGCACAGTCAAGGGCGTTACATCTCACTGACTGCTCACTGGGTGAGTATGGTGGATGACAGTGCCTCTGGTGATGATGGGTCTCGGGCTCAGAGGACACTCTTGCACACTGCTGGGATGGTGCAGAGTCCAGGTCCCCAACCTTGACGTGTATCATCACGTGCCAAGAGAAACCAGGCCGTTCTCAAATTAATGTGTCTTGGAGACCATCAAACATGAAAAAACTTGAACATCGGTTCACTATTTGACAAAGATGCTTAAGCTGCCAGACTTTCAACGTGGTCTCAAATGGGCAGTCCTATCCTATCTTTACCTCTCAATGGCCAATCAGGGGCCCCCCGTGGTCAACCGACCCATTATTCAGGAGAAAAATAAAAACACCCACCTGGAAAGCTGCCTTCTTATGCGCTTGAGAGTGGGCGGGGACAGAAACACAAAATGGAAGCCCCTTCTTTCCATATAGGTTAAAATAATGTACACCAAGTATAACGTATTTTTGCAACAAAAACATCTTGAAAAAACGTATGCAAACCTGGGTGCCATGCAGGTGCGGCACACATTAATTATACATGTCGCAACAGACCCCCCGGACTTTTTTTGCAAAAAGACATACACTACGTGGAATCCCCAAAGAGCATTATGCTCTTCATCTGAAAAAACTTTGAGACTTCGGTTCACATAATTTGATCAAAGATCTTAAGGCCCCGACTTCAAACGGGTCTCAATCGGAGACCATAACACACAGTCAAGAGCTGTGGATAGCTTGCCATCAGCAACCAGTGGTGGGTGCTAAGAAACTGGCGCCAGGAAGTGGTGTGTGAAACGGGAAAATCTCCTTGCTGTCCGTAAGATCGAAGACTTAGCACACCTTCCCCGGCACATGTCCTGAACCCGGTTGTTTAAAATTTCTCAAGCGTACGGGTCTTGACTGTCTACTTAGGAGGTGGAGTCTTGTCAATTCCGGCGTTCGCACCCTGCTTTGGCACGACTGGCAGCGTTGCAGCGTGATCTGGGCATCCCCATCAACCATCTCATTGTTGACATGGAAACACGCTGGAATTCCACCCTCCACATATTCCAGCGATTGTGGCAGCAGAGTAATGCCATTATGCAGTATTAAGTGTCGCATGGCCTGATGAGCAGTGGTGCAGACCTTGGGGTGTTGAGCACACTTTTAAAGACGCTACAAAATCAGTCAGTCGGGACAATGGCATTTTCAGCATGACCATTGTGGTCATATTTTTACTGGAACAAGCTGTAGACACTCTACGGCAGCAGGTCCTAACAGTGATGGAGGAGGAGGAGGCGAACACAGAGCCTTACTCATCGGAGGATGTAGAGGGCCCTACTGTTTCCCAATTGTATCGGTCTTCTTTAGGCAGTGGTTCGAGGACCAGGGCGGGTGCAGGACGGCAGTTCATTTCATAGAGCAGAGCACATAATGCTAGCCAGGCCTCTGGTGACGTTCAGGATGAGGAAGTGGAGGAGGATGATGAGGCAGGGGTGGACACCACAGGTACCGATTACCCTTCAGTGGTAAGAGCTTGGCACAGATTTCGGGAGGAGGAAGATCTTTTTAGTGCCCCTCGACCCAGAGGCTTGAGAGATCCTGGCAGCATCTCACACAAAGTGCTTGGATGCTACATTACCTGCAACATGACCAGGGCAGTTCCTAGGCTGAATTTCACTCAGGGCGAGGTAAAGAAATTTCGCCCCCCCCCCCCAAACCGGTAACATATGGCGACACAGTGCATCACCATAAACCAAAGCCAAAATACACAAAAAGCTTTACCACAATGTGCTACTAAATAATAGTCCTACAGTTACCAAAAAACACCGCTACACCAAACAGAATCCCAAGACCACTAGTGACGTAATAATACAAACTGACTATTACTGAGTATAAACCATTACACTACAACTAATATTACCCCCATACAGTGTCCATACAGTGTTGAATACCAGCTGTACACAGGCTCTGCAGGCATATAAATAATAACAGTAAAGTCATATCTAGTGACTCACAGAAGACGTCTCTGAAGAGTTGTTCTCTTTCTGTTCTTCTTCTTTTCCATCTATCCCAGACGCCATGACGACTACTCCCGACTTCACTGTAAAATTTACAAAACAAACATCTTAGACTCCTCGCTTTATCAGCACTTCTCTACCAATTCCTATCTCTATACAAACTCCCCATCTATAACACCTCATATGGTAGCCATGTAATATGCCCAGTGTAGCCACGTAGTAGCCCTCTGTAGCCAGTTGATGCCCCCTGTAGCCAGTAGATGCCCCCCTGTAGCCAGTGATGCCCCCCTTGTAGCCAGTGATGCCCCCCTTGTAGCCAGTGATGCCCCCCTTATAGCCAGTGATGCCCCTCTTATAGCCAGTGATGCCCCTCTTATAGCCAGTGATACTCCCATTGTACCCAGTAGATGTCCCCCTGTAGCCAGTGATGCCCCCCTTGTAGCCAGTGATGCCCCCTTGTAGCCAGTAGATGTCCCCCTGTAGCCAGTGATACCCCATTGTAGCCAGTAGATGCCCCTGTAACCAGTGATGCCCCCATTGTAGCCAGTAGATGCCCCCCTGTAGCCAGTGATACCCCCATTGTTGCCATTTGATGTCCCCCTGTAGCGAGTGATCCCCCCATTGTAGCCAGTAGATGCCCTCCTGTCACCAGTAGATGCCCCCCCTGTGGGCCGTGATGCCCCCCTGTAGCCAGTGATGCCCCCCCTGTAAGCCAGTGATGCCCCCCTCGTAGCCAGTGATGCCCCCTTTTTAGCCAGTAGATTCCCCTCCTGTAGCCAGTAGATGCCCCTCCTGTAGCCATTAGATGCCCCCCTGGAGCCAGTAGATGCCCCCTTGTAGCCAGTGATGCCCCCCTTGTAGCCAGTGATGCCCCCTGTAAGTAATTATAAAATAACAAAAAAATTACTCACCAGACCTCGGTCCGCGTCTCCGGCTCCGGAAGCTGCTGAGCGGTGTAAGTGGCATGATGTCATCACGCTGCTTACACTGCACGCAGCTCCCAGGGATCTCCTCGGCGGTAGAGCTGCCTCTGCCGCCGAGGAGACGTAGCGTCACAGGGGGCGCGGTGAAAGCCATGCGCCCCCTGCGACGCTGATACAGGAGAGGAGTCAGGACGGGAAGGTGAGCGGAGCCTCGGCGCCCCGGGCGGTCGCTCGCCCTGCACGCCCCTAGGAACGGCCCTGAACATGACCCACGCATCCAGGCAATCAAAATTAATAGCGATTACTGGGTGGCCACCTTCCTTGATCCACGTTACAAATCAAAAGTCAGCAATTTCCTTCCCCCAAAAAAAATTGACAGTAGAATGCAGGAACTTGAGACACTGCTCATTGACCAACTCGAGACATATGTTGCATCTTCCTCACATTCTAATGTCACGGTGGAACAATGTCAGCAACGTGACAGCAGTAGAATGGCAAGTAGCCGTAGTAGCATCAGCAGGCAGTGTGGCAGCAGCCTACAGGGTGACATGTGGCAATAATTTTTTACCACCTCACCAATGCCTGTAAGGCAGCGCAGCTTTCAGACACACAGAGACCGCCTTAAGACCATAGTCCATGACTACCTGTGGCTCAAATACAATGTTTTTGGTGTCCAAACTAGATGAATGGCCTGAACTTGCTTGACACCCCATCAAAGTTTTATCCTGCCCAGGAACCAGAGTTATCTTAGAACGTACCTTCAGCAAAGCTGGTGGGGTGATAACTGACAAACGTATCCATCTTTCCCCTGAGATTGTGGATCGTTTGACATTTATCAAAATGAATCAAGCGTGGATCTCTGACAATTTTGTTGTCCCGGTTGCCGATGTCACCAACTTAGTAAAACTGTAGAAACGTCTTCACAATCTGAAAATACACATCCCACATCATCAAATTAACATCATCCGGGTCATAAGTCATTTTGTCCTCCCAAATAATTCATTTATTAAGTGTTTCTGGGTCCCATACAGCCAAATCAAATGGGGCCTCTATTCATTAATAGTCCTTGTTTTTTTTTTTACATATTTGTGGGCGCCTTTTTGATTAGGGCCCAACAGGAGTACTGACCTATTGGCACCCCTGGCGGTAGCAGCTAGTTAGATTAGCTGGGGGGGGGGTCGGGTACAGCAAGCTTAGGAGATCATAGACAGCAAAAGTAAGGGATTTTTATATTGCTTACTGCATCTTTCCCATCTTTATTCTGAATGCCCAAAAGTTCATTTTTGCAGTTTTTGGGATCCAGCTACTGCAGAAGACACCATTAGCAAATGTCCTTCTTGGAAAAAATGTTATTTCAAATTCTAATTTTGTCTTTAAAATTTGATTGAGTGTCAAAAAAGGTCATTTTTGCTGGTGTTGGAGTCAGTCCCTGTAAAAGACACCGTTAGTAAATGTCCTACTGAAAAAAAAATCTTATTCCAAATACTCATTTCTTCGTGCCTATTTTATTTTGAGTGTCCAAAAGGTCATTTTTTGCTGGTTTTGGGGTCAGGCTACTGTAAAAGGAGTGCCAGGGGTGCCAATAGGGCAGTACTCCTGTCAGGGGCCCTAATCAAAAAGGGGCCCAGTGATATATTAAAAATAGGAACTAGTAATGGGTGGGGGCCCCATTTTATTTAGCTGCAGGGGGCCCTGAAATGGTTAATAGATGACCGACAGCATCCCTGGCTACCACTGCATCCCCTATAACTACGGCCCTGCCAGCTGAACCTCCATGTTCTCCGTTAGGATGTTCTTGCTGCCACCACATATATGACATTTTCTTGGACCCTGGTGCAAAAAGTGATAAGGGGCTTCTGCCAGTTACCCTGTTCTTTCCGCACTGGTGTATTTTTTATGTGTCAAAAAGTGCTAGCCA
>JAODAL010058791.1:0-21885 GCA_025379985.1 Phyllomedusa bahiana | reverse complement strand
TTTTTTTTTCGAAAAGTTACCCTGGCCAAATCAAGCCTAAAATCTTATTTTTTTCCTGGGGGCCAGGGAGGGTGCCCGGAAGATTAAAGGGGGGGTCCCTTCTCCCAACCAGAGACCCTTGCACTTACCCCCGGTTGATCCTGACCCAGAAGCTTCCGAATAGCTCTCAACCTCTAAACAAATCACCCATCCCCCTCCCTTTAGAAAGACAAAGACAGTGCATCATGGCATAGGCTATTACCCCAAGCAAGGGCAACCCCCCCCATCCCCCCCCACCAGGGGGTCCACAACAAGCCTCCTTAAGAAGGGTTGACTGCGAACGTGTGAGCAAGGGACTCAAAGGACAGCCCTGACGCACACCAGACTCCACCCAGAAAACGCCCGAACCAAACCTTCACCAATGGAAAAGCTCACCCCTTTAACAAATCTTTCCCCAATTTAAAAAACCTCCCCGGGCAGCCATATTCAAAGAGGGGCCCAGGGGTACTCATAAACAACCCATCAAAAGCTTTTCCTACCAAAGGGACAGCTGCCCCCCTTTTCCAGGACCCACCTTACCCTGCTCCAGGGCCTCGGTGCTCTATGGAAAACCCGCCCAAACACCCCACTGCACGGGTTTTCCGCCGGGGGTTTTTTGCCGCCCCGTCCGGCCCAAAAAATTGACTACAGTGTAACAAGTGGATGTGGTTTCCTCTCACCTGTTTCCTGGGAGGGGGCGGCTGGGACGACCTCCAGGACCTTTTCCACTAACAATTAACTTGGGATTTTTCCTTCTGGGGACACAACAACCCCCGGCGCCCCCCATTGTTCAGGACAGCCCCAGGCGGAAAAAATTTTGCAGTCCCAGCTCACCCAAACCCACTGCCCAGCTCTTAACAACCTCCAGCAGTACAGACAATATACTACTATGCCCACACATAAAAACATGCTGCAAACACCAACACTAAAAAACCACTTTTAAACACACATAAACACAGCCACTAGAACCACACTTTACAACATGCTGCACACACGACATTATACAAACACACTGTATACACATGCTACATACACATATATAATAAATACACACAAAAACATGTACAGACACTGCATATATCCACACAATATACATGCACACAATTATTATATACAGACTGTTTATATGCACACAAACCATATGTGTACACTATATACATGCAAACTATTTAAACACAAGCAATATGTACACACAATGTATACACGCATATACATTATGCACATACACTATATACATACAAACTATACACACAAACATTACGTACACACACTGTATGCACACAAACAAACAATATATATAGACACTATATGCACGCACACACACATATATTTGCAGATTATATATAGTACATGCACACAAACATTATATACACAGTACATACACACACACTATATATACTCTCACATCAGGTCAGACCCTTCCTTTTCCCGACCCCTGCTGGACCCTTAGTATTACTAGGTTGTGCTGGGCTCTTTCTTGTACAGGGCCCTGCCAGGGCCGCCTTCTTAATAGGCCTTGCTGGGCCCTTCCTCTCTCTGGGTCACTGTAGGGCACTTCTTCTTACTTGGTCGCCCCAGGCCCTTCCTTTTATCAAGATGCTACAGGGCCCTTCTTTATGGGCCACTGCAAGGCCCTTGCTTTTACCAGGCCACTGCAGGGCCCTTACTATTACTGGGCTACACATGGCCCCCCTTTTACCGGGCAGCAAAGCACCGGGCACTCCCTCACACAGGGCCAAGCCCAGCAGGCACTGTAGTATTTATTTAAACGACCATAAACAAGTTAAAACGTCTGTTGACATACTTGCATTTAAAGTTCTAGTCCAAGAAGCACTGATCCGCGATAGTAGGCGTTAATAGCCTTGATTCCAGTGTAGATGCACGCTGAGGCGTGTAGTGCGGCGAAGCGGTCAGACAGAACGGGCGTCTCGCGCCAGTATGGAGCGACGTTTCGAGAGAATTGTATTATCTATGAGAATTGGCTCCGGTTGTGGAGAGACCGGCACACAAGCGGACGATTCCACTATAGCACTTAAAAACAGACTGTTCGTGAATTTCACCCCAACACATTTACAGCAAGCCCAGCAGGCAGCATCGTGGGTCACCTATAAGTATCTGTCCTGATGCTTACTTAACATTTTCACATCATGAGACCAAGACAACACCTTACAACTGACCAACAGTACCTCGCCATTGCGAGGCTTCAAGCAGGATGCTCTCAGACGGAAGTGGCCACTGCGCTTAGAGTGTATCAGAGTGTCATCAGCAGGTTGTATCAAAGATACAGAGTGGATGGAAGAGTTACAGAAAGGTAAAATACCTGCAAGCTAAATATCCCTAACTTTTTGTAAGTAGTTTATTTACTTAGAAATTGGGGACATGTTTAATACTTATTCCACCTGCTGTATATAGTAAATCTCTATATCCAGATACTGGGCACACTAGTTAAGAAGGTTCAAAACAACTGAGATAGAAAAACCTAAAAAAATGGATTACATATGGACTAACATGGTAGCTTTCGGAATAGCCATTAATCCCCTAAACTGATATAAGTGTCATATAAAATATGAGAGCTTTTTATACACTTTAAATAATGGTCCCCCAGATGCCAAATTGTAAAGATGACCTGTGTACAGCAATATAGAATAATTCACATTGAAATCATAAAAAATTATCAGTTATTACCATTGGAGTCATTTATTTTATCAGCTTACCAAAATCATTAAAAAATAACTCTCCTAATCCGATGTCTCCCCTGTCACTGAATGCGTCGCTGTGGTCCACCAAAGCTTCTTTGACAGCATCGTACCCAACCAGTACTATAGTCTGAATGTTTGCTATGTAGAGCGTGTAGACAGGTCCATAGGTCTCACTCAGCTGGAGAGAAATAGAAAACATAAAAAAGGTTGTTTATAACAATAAGGCCGTTAGCACCCAAATGTCTTACACCTCAAAGTAGGAGATGCATAATTATAATTGAGGATCCTATCGTGTAAGATCAATGAAGCCTTATCAAGAAGACTTAGCAAAGCGCAATAAGATTCCATCACAGATTGTTTGTTAGTAAAGGGGCTGACTGACACTGTCATAAAATTGCCTGCATATGGTCTTGTAAATGGACTGTGGGAAATTATTATTATTATTTAGTTTAGAGCGCCCTTGGTTCCAGGGTGCTGAACATTCGAGGGGGACTACATACATAATATATGTCAAAGAAGTACAATGGTGATGATAAATGACTAACAACTGGTACAGAGAGCGAGAGGGCTTACAGTCTACAAGGATGGTGGGAGAGACAGAAAGTGAGAGGCAGACATGTTTGTGAGGTGGACTAGTGGCAGTGGGTTTATTGTGGGTTAAAGGCAATCCTCAAGAGATGGGTTTTCAGGTTGCTTTTAAAGCTGGTGAAGGTGGAGGAGAGTCTGATATGTTGGGAGAGTGAGTTCCAGAGTGAGAGAAGTCTTGGAGATGGTTGTGTGAGGAGCTGATAAGAGGAGAGCAGAGGAGAAGGTCCTGTAAGGAGATTGTGCAAGGGGAGGTATCTGGAGATGGTGGGAGAGGTTATGGAGAGCCTTGTAGGTCATAGTTACTAACTTGAAATGAATTTGCTGGGCAATGGGAAGCCAGTGAAGTGATTGGGAGCGGCAGAGGAGTAGCGAGGAGAGAGGTGAATTAGCTGGGCAGCAGAGTTAAGGATGGTTTGGAGGGGAGCGAGGGTGGTAGACAGGAGGCCACAGAGACGGATATAGAATCCCCATATATCCTTCTTACTCCGTCCACCACCATTAGCAGCAAAATCAGAAAAGGCTCTTATTTTTAGCTCTCCGATCCACAGGGATAATAAATACAGTGATAGCACAGTACAGGAGTAATGCACATAGCGATATCACAGTACAGGAATAATGCACATAGCGATATCACAGTACATAATGCAAACAGTAATAATGCAAACAGTGATATCATCTTAGTGAAATTATGCACACAGAATTGTTACAGCACAGGGTTAATGCACACAGAAATGTCACAGTACATAGATGATCTACTAAGCCATTATACAGCATGGAAATTATATGAACAGTGAAAAGATCATGTATTCGGTAATGTTAAAGCATGGGAAGATTTAAACAATGGTGTCACCACGCAGAAATGATGTGCACTGTCAGGGGCCCCAAAGTAAAATGAGTTTGGTCACCCGACATCTAATTACAGGAAACAGAAAGCAGCAATACTTAGTGGTATGAATAGCAAAGTCATATCTCAGAGGACCAAAATAGTAGAGCTAGATACTGTAGCAGAAAGTCACTAACTTGTTACTCCCTTTAACACTTTACTGACATATGACGTTTGAGTAGATTAAGATGTTGTTAAGATCCTATGTAGCGGGATTACTCAGTAAGCCAGCTACATAGAAGGCGGGTGCTGGCTACTAATTACAGCTGACACCCACCCCTAACATTAGGAAATGGAGCCGGCTGAAGCACCTAAATGAATGAGAAATGTGCTGCACAAGATGGCAGCCGGTCGATCCAATACCATGGCAGCTGGAAGCCTAATAGGTTTCCATAGCTGCCATGTTGAGGGTTCTATTACCTCCTGCCTAAGGCAGGAAGTAACAGAACCCCCATCATAGTACACCCTTTTTTTTTACAATGCAGAAGGTTGTACAGGCTATCGCTTCCCAATAGTAGTCAAGTACCCAAGGGGGACTAAATGTTAATAGCGGGAAAAAAATGTTTTTCAAATATAAAAAAAAATAGTTCAAACCCCCCTTTTTTTGCTATTTTACAAATAAAAAATCTACATAATAAAAAGTTACACATAATTGATATAATTTTGTACATAAATGTCTGATTTATTAAAATATAACATAATTTATCCCACATGCTGAACACAATAGAAGAAAAAAAATTCCAAATGCCAAATTTCTTTTTTTTGTCATTTCATGTCTCCTAAAAGTTAAAATAAAAAATTGTCAAAAAGTCATATGTATCCCAAAATGGTATCAATAAAAACTACACATCAGCCCACAAAAAAATACATCTTAATTCAGATCCATAAATGGAAAGCCAAAAAATTTATTGGTAGCAGGAAATTGTGCTGCAGTGCACATTTAAGAAATAGAAAATGTTTGTATTTTTGAAAAGTTACTAAAGCATAACAAAAATCCTACACATTTGGTATTGCTGGAATCACATGGAGCTGTAGAATACCCAATAGGGAAAGACATAAAAACAAAACACCCACAAACATAGTGCAAGTACTTTTTTCACATTTTGCCCCACTAAGGGCTCGTCTCCACTGTACTGTCAGGCGGTTTTCGGTTTTGGAAGCCGTCTGTAAACCGGCTGACAAGCTTTTACATGGACCTTAATGGAAAATCCGTGCAGCGGTCTCCACTGCACGGATTTTCCGCTGGACGGTTTCTTAGACAGCTGGTGGTCCGAAAAACATAGGACATGTTCATTCTTCCGCAAGGTTTTCGAGCGGAACATGAACAAGTCTATGCAAAGGGGGAGGGCTATTCTCCACTCACCACGGAGAAAAGCCATCCCCTGCGGCCGTTTGCATGGCCCCAAAACACTGAAATTACCGGTCGGGATTTCCGACCGGTATTTGAACTGTGCCGTGTGAACAGCCCCAAGAACTTTTTTTCATTTTACCGTATATTCTATGGTACAGTGAATGATACCATTAGAAAGTAAATCTTGTCCCGCAAAATAAACGCCCTCCTATGTCTATGTAGATGAAAAAATAAAAAAATTATGGCTCTTGGAAGGCAGGGAGGAAAAAAACGAAAAGCCATATTTCTATGAATGCCTGTCAGGAAGGGTTTAGAAAGGTACAATGTTTTTGCACCTAAGTGGGTCTTCTCTACTTCTGCTACGGCTATAGTTACGCTGATGCACAGATTAATGTCCTGGTAAAGGGATAAAGGCCGGGGCCGGACACGGGGGCGCAGCTATAGAGGTAGTCCCCACATGACCGGACTGCTGTGGCGCAAGGTATGGGGGCGGAGCTTAGCTCGCGGCAGGTGGGCGGGGCCGGCATGTAAGGCCGCTTCCCGCGCCGTGCTCCGACAGTTAAGGTGGGCGGAGCTAAGCACGCGGCAGGTGGGAGGGGCCGGCATATAAGGCCGAGTCCCGCGCCGCGCGCAGGCAGGCAGTTGAAAATTTTTAAACCTGTGCCACCAACAGATTACTGTGAGAGGAAAATGGCTAATGTGGAGGCTGTGGAGGCTGTGGAGGAGCTGCTGGCGCAGCTCAGACAGGCAGCGGGGGAACGAGGCCCAGCCTGGCTTCATGACCAGGTACGGGGCGCACTGGGTGGGGGGTTTTTGCATCCGTGGCTGTGCTGCTGGGGCGCCTCTGCCCTCCGGGTGTGGACTCTGGGCCGGGGGCTTATCTAGGCGCCGGACTCGCCCTCCAGAGGCCTTACCCCTGAAGTAACCCCACGGGTTCCGCGCAAGCCGTAGGAGCCCCTCCCGGGACCTTCAGGCCGGACCGGTGTTCGTCTGGGCGGTCCCGCGGGGCTCGGCCTGGGAGGAAACCAGTTAAGCGGGCGGACCCAGCGTACGCACTTGCGATGCCCCCTCCTGGGGTGGTGCCCGTGGGCTCCTGTCATCAGTAAGTGGACTCAGCGGGGGGGCCCCCTCCGAGAAGATCCGGTCGGGGGCCCGGGCCGGGGATCGCCGGGGGAAGAGGTTTGGGGAAACTTCGCAGCTTGGTGCTTTTGCTCCACCCCCGGCGCCGAAAAAGGTGTTGGGCGGGTTGGGGGAGTAAAGGACCCGGGGAACGATTGGGGTCCACTTGAGGCCCCCCCCCCCCCCTGGGGGATTGGGGTTTGAGCGGCTTGGTGGGAGGTGCCTTGTCCGATCGCGGTTCTGAGGTTGGCATGCGAGGAGGTCACAACAACCGAACCCAGGCCCCGTTTTCAGGGATGGGCATTTGCGGCGGGGGGGGAACACAGTCCCGTGAGCCTGGTGAGTCGTTTTTCTATGGTTTTTTGTCCCTCGGGGTGTTCGTCAGGGGGTTCGGTATGGGGGACCCCCACGGGGGGGGGTTTTTTTGACTGGCAGGAATTTGGTGGGCATTTTTAAGAGATTTATTTGTTCTTTTTTCAGGGTCGAGCGGACCAGTGTGGGCTGGGGTTCGGCGGTGACCTTTTTGGGAGGTCCGCTCCCCTCCCCCGATGGGGAAGGGTTGGGAGGGGTACTACACGGGTAAGGGGGGTGCTGTTTGGGTGCAAACAGAACGGGATTCCCGGGATGGGTTCGTTTGATGATAAGGAAAGGAAGGTCTAGAAAGTTTTGAGGTCCCTTAGGGCACTTTTAAAGAAGGGGGTTTAAAGGGAAAAAAGAAATGGCAAAGGTACGTCGGGAGATTTTCCCCCTCCTCCCCTTGAAAAATTAATCTAGCAAAAGAAAACGGCGAAAGAAAAAAGGGAGGAGGAGGAAAAGCGGAGGGGGGCGGTTGACCCCGCAGACCTTTGAAAATTTGGGGCTCCAGGTGTTCGCCTTTTTTGGCCCGGCGTCATTGGAAAAAAACCCCCGGGCATTTTGGGCTTTTTTTTTGCATAGGGACTCCATAGGGAAGCACAGGGATTTGGGGGGCCCCGGGGCTCCGCTATGACGAACAGTTTCGTCAGGGGAAAGCGGGCGACCCAATCCGGTGGGACCCAAAACATGGGGTTTGGTTCGAAGTTGGGGGGCGCTGTTGCATCAATGGCAATGGGTGGGGGGGCATTTTGGGGGCCCTTTGGCCCTAAAAAAACCCGGGGCCCACACACTTTTAATTTTCTTGGCTTTAAATTCATTCCCTTTGCCTGGAAGTAGCTTCCAGGGGACAACTGGAGGAAAGAGGTTGGAGATAGGGAAGACAGGGGAAGAAGAAGGGATGCTTAGGATTCAGCCCCTTTTTTTGGGTAACGGGGAATTTTTGCCTCCCGATTATCCCATGGAGAGGTATTTTCTCGGGGGTTTGGGCGGGGGCTACGGGGGGATAAGGGCCCCCTCCCATTTTATCCGGTGTCCGGAGGGATAAACGTTTTAAAGGGTGGGGGTTTTCCTTTTTTTAGAACTTAAAAACGGGGGGCCCCCATTATTTTGGATAGGGCGTCTCCAACGCGGATTTGGAGGTTTTTAACTGACGCAGTGGGAGGTGGGGTTTTGGAGCTTACTGCCAGGGGGATTGGGGGGCGGGGGGGCCCGGGTCTTGGGGGCGGGGCGGGGGCTGGTGGGAATCGAACTTTTTTTGGAACTTTTTCCCGATAGTAATAGGGGTGGAAATCTGGGGGAAGCTTTCAGGGATAGAAATTCTTTTAATTGCGATAACAGGTTTGGGGTGCGGGCGTTTAATTCTTTATCAGCCTCTTCCCTCCATCCTTTGTTTATTTGCGGGGGCTAGTTTTAATTTTTTGGAGTTAAAAAGTGGGTGGTGGGGGCGCACTTTCCCGGGGGGAAAAAAAATGACATGGCCGATTTTTATTCTTTTCCCAGTTGGAGCTTTTGGGGAATGGCTCCGGGAGGGGGCAAAGGGGAATGGAGTGCCCCGGGGAACTGTGGACCTTGGTTTCGTTTCCGCAAACCGGTGGTCAGAGCGTACTACAAAAGGAACCTGGGATCTTATACCGAATCGGGGCATTTGGGGAAACTTTGGGTTGGAGGGGGTGGGGGCCCCGCTTTCTACAAACGAGGACGGGCGGGGCGCTTTTTAGCTGCATTGGGCATGCAGCCAAGGAAGGTGGTCGTCTCAAAGGTGTCGCGTTTTATATGGGCCCTTGGTTTTTGGTTTTAAGGTTTCGGGGTTTGATGGATGTGACAAATCATTTGGGGGAAAACAGGTTTTAAAAATTTTATAGAGGAGACTTCACAGGGGATAGGCTCGACCATTTGTTTCAGTTGTTGGAAAACGGGCAGAAGCGGGTTGGATATCTGTTCGCAGGTTTTGGGTTTTCGTTGTTTCGCCTTGATTTTTTTTGGCCTTTTTCGGGGCTTCAGTTTTGGGAACTCGTTTGTCCGAGAAAAAAATTGCTGGGGGTTTGTCCCTAGAGGATTTGATCTGCATACGGGAGTTTTAATTTGTATCCGTAGGTCAAAAACTGATCAGAAGGGCCGAGGGGGGCTGGGCGCCCGGGACATCGGGGGACCCTCTTGCCCTGTTGATTGTTTAGGAATTTTTTTAGGCAAACGTGGGGGAGCACCGGCCCTTGCTGGTTCATGCGGATGGGGGTTTTTTCCCATCCCCGGTTCCAGTTCACAGCGTTGTTTTTTACCTGTTTGGGGATTTTGGGGTTGGATCTGACGCAATTTGCGCCCCACTTTTCAGGTTGGGCCGCCACAAAGCGGCGAGTTTGGGGTTGGACGCGGCGGGGTGCGACAGATAGGCCGATGGGAATTGATCGTTATCGGTTATAATCCGACCTCACCTGGTACAGTTGTAATAAGGGGGGGGGGTTTTGGCTTGAGGATAAAGAAAATATTTGTGGGGGCAGTGTTAGCTTTTTTCCCTTTCGGAATGTGTTGTGTTCTGTATTAATTTTTTATTACGGGCGTTTCCTGTTTGGATCTACGGACATTCTTCGACATTGGGGTGCCCCAGAAGCGGGACTGCGGGTGGTGGTCGTCAGCTTGGTATCCCCGGGAAAAGGGCCCCCAACGTTTTCGTGGGTTGGCAAGCGTGGGTTTTGGGTTTTGGGGTCAATTTTGTTGGACTTTTAATGTTCGTGGGTGGGATAGGCCGTCCGATATTGTGGCTTCCCATGGGGGGAACGACCTGGGTGCGACCAAATTTCGGAGCTATAGGGTAGCGAATATTTGTTTCGGTTGTGGTCTATTACCCAGAATGACGACGGTTTGGGCCGACAAGTGCCCCAGGCGGGCGTGGGGCATCGGGAATCCTCCCGGGGTTAACCGGGCGAAATCAAAAGGGGAATAGGGCCTTGGCTTCATTCTGTTAGGGAAAGGGGGGGTTTTTTGGGGGAAGATAAGTGAGCTGGACCAGGGGGGGGTATTTTGGCGTCAGGATGGGGTTCACCCTTTAACGCCATCGGCCTGGACTGTGGCTATTATTTTTCGTGAGGGATTGGAAAAGCCTGGGTCTGGTGGGGGGTCGTGCTCGTAAGGGGGCACGCGCCCTATATGGGGTTTTGGGGGCCTTTGGGGGGGTGAAAATTATGGGGGAGTCAGGGTCCCCTTTTGGGTCCCATGGTTGAGTGACCCGGCGGCGAAGGTTTGGGGGGTCCACGGGCAGAGTTACTTGTTTTTTATTAAAAATTGGTGCTGTGGCCCAATTTTAAACCAACCCTGTCTATGTTTTTTGGTAAGGGAAGTAAGTGGGGGGTGGGTATTTTTGGGGCATAGATAGCCATAGATAGGCGGCCCTAGGGGGCATGAAAACAGTTGTTAGAAACTGGGAGATTTGTAAACAGTAGTGTTAAGGGAATCATGCACACTATAATATAATACAGGAATAATCCACAAACAAAAAACTATAATGCAGTAATGAGATAGCACAGGAATAATGCAAGAATTAAACCACTGAGAAGAAGTAATGCACACAGAAGGGGTAACCATTTGACTTTACAGTAAACTTAGAATGGGGCTACATTCAATTTTCCTCACCCATTTCCATGTTCATTGTTGGGTTCATAGTAGCAAATATGCCTACTATCCTCGTGTTTGCACACATGTGAATTCCTTAAGACTTTTCTTGTCTTTTATCACCCACACTTGTAAGTGATATTAGGTATTTTGACAATTTAAGGTAGGAATCTCTGTATAATCATTATCCCAAAAAGGTGAAGATCTCAATAAGTGCACATACCTTGATTAAAGACTGTGGTAGTTCTGAATGTGACTGAAGGGCATTCCCCGGCCCATAAGGTTGGTTTTTTTTTTTTTTTCCCGGAGGAGGTTTTTTTTTGACCCTACCCCACCAATTTTAAAAAGATAAATCAGGGGAATGACCCCAACCAGGAAAAACGTTGCTGCAAAATTCAAGCCATCCTTCCCCCAGTGATCACAGCCTGCTTACTGTGTTCCTTTGTATTTATACATGAAAAAATCCAGGGCAACCATCCAACAAGTAATCACTGAGGACACGGGGCATCTTTAGAGTGCAGAGTCATAGTAATAATGCATTAAACAGTATATTATAAAATCTGTAATACCCAGAAATTAGATTATTTTCTGCACTTTTTTGTATGTTGTACCTGTTTTTAACAATAAGCATTTAAAATCCTATTGAGAACACTTACAATTACAGGATGCGAGTAACTCACATTGCTTCTTTTATTTGTGTCTTTCAGCTGGATGTCAGGCCTAGGCTAGACTCACATCTGGTTCTGTTTGGAGCCTCTATCACAGAGGCGGCACCAAATGATGGACAATAACAATGTCAATTGACAGACTGTTGGATTTCTGTCATGGTTATGCATTTTTTTGACAGAATCTGCACACAGCCTCCATGCAATTTGATCAGTTTTAAATCTGCTCTGGGCACACAAAATATTTACACTAAAATAGGAGATGCATATTAGAATTAGGATCCGTCGTGTAAGATCAAAATTTATCTAGAAGGCTTAGCAAAGGTTTTTTGGATTTCATAAGGCAGAATAAGATTCCATCACAGATTGTTAATATGAAGACTGACTGACATGCCTGTATATGGTCTTGTAAATGGTAAATGGACTTGTAAACAGGGCTGTGGAGTCGGAGTCGGAGTCGTGGAGTCGGAGTCGGTAGCTTTTTTTTGCAGGAGTCGGGGTCGTCAAAAAAAGGACCAAAACCCCCAAAAAATATAATAAGTTGGCCCGTTTTTCTTCGATCAGTGCAAGAGCAAGAGGAATTAGGTCCCCAGCCAGTGCTATGCTCACATATTTTCACCTTATCACATGAGGATGTAATTGAGACAGGGGAGCAGGCAAAGGCCTGCCCCGGGGGAAAAAATTCTGCCCCTATGGCAAACACTTTTCAGAAAAAATTTTTTCCCCTTTTTTTCAAAAAGTAAAAGATTTAACCATTCATCAAAACTAAAACTGTGGTGGGGCAACCCTTTTTTAAAAAACCCTTACTTTGTTAGAGATGTTCCCCCCCTGGGGTTATGTTTTCCCCCCAACCCCAATTTATGTAGAGAGGCCTTTCTCTAGCCGAAAAATGAGATCAGATGTGGGGCAGTTGCAGGAGATGGGCAATAATTTCTCGAACAAATTAGAGACTCCAAAATGTTCTGCAGTTTTTGATAATTACAATTTTTTTTTTGTCCAAAGTCATACCCAAAAAATATATTTTACACTGACAAGCAAAAGGGGAACAAAATTTTTTAAATTGGACTTTTCAGGCTCCATATCTCACCATCCACTACAGCTTTTGTACAGGGTACTGTCATTTTAATGCAGTATCTTAAAACCCATTTAAAACAAAAATTTTACTTGCAAAAATTTGCTTTTTTTTTTGTTTGCGCCTAAAAATCAAAATGTTAATTTTTATTATTTTGTTAGTATTTGGGAAATCCACCTTTGTTTTTCTTTTTTTTGAAATTCAACGGTTTTTATTATAACATATATCAATACAAGAGTCAGATAGACAGTTCAATGGCATTTGCAGATACGCAGCAAACAAATCCAAGAGCGGTACAACGGAGTGTCAGTAAATAAAAAAAAAAAAAAAAAAAAAGGCGATAAGCCGCAAAAAAGGAAAAAAGATGAAAGAAATAATTATGGGATAATAATGCAAGGTAATCACAAAAAACATAAACCAAAGTAACCAAAAAGAACATGGAACAAACCCTAAGAAAAAGGTATCATTATGTGGTTCCCGTGATAAAGGGACTTTATCGGTCCGGGATAATTTGTAAGTGAAAAAAAATGATAGGCCAACAAACAAAAAAACCATAAGACAAGACAAGACAACTTTCCCAAACTCTAAATCTTACCAAGGGAAAGGGGGGGGAGGGAGGGGGAGAGGGGGGGGGGGGGTGGAGGGGGGGGATAGGGGGTTAATGCCAGGATTCCGCGAAAAGAAGGGGAAAAGAAAGAGAAAAAAAAAAAAAAAAGGAGGGGGGGGGGGGGGTCAGACAACAGTGTCCTTTTGCCCGTGTCCAAAAAGGGCCCTGAAAGAGAAGCTTTTTTAAAATTTGGGACCAGGGGGGCCCATGTTCTAACCAGAACCTGGCCGGGTTTTTCCGTGGTGGCAAAGAGCTCCCCCATAGGTAAACATGGAGACTTCATGAACCAATCCTCGACGGGGGGCGGGTCAGGTGTTTTCCCATCGCCGGGAATAACCCTTTTTCGGGGCCTGCATAAATGTCTGAGGAGGGATTTTTTAAAGGGGAGGCACCCAAGTAAAACATGAACAGGAGGGCCGTTTCCCGGGGTTCTCGGGAAAACCAAGCCCGAGACTTCCTTGAGAATCTGTTTTTTTTCTGTCCAGAATCTGCCAAGGGGGGCATCCCACCATATATGGATGGGTTCCTCTAGAGGATCCACAACGCCAAACCTCAGGAACTGGGGTACCTTTTTGAAGTAATGAGAACCCATACCATCGGGGTAAGATTTTGAAATCGCTCCTGACCTTCGTCGCACAGCACTTTATGAGAGGATTAAAACATTTTGCCCCTGCGCGGAGAGAACTGCTTTCCCAATTCCTTTCCCAGGCGCACAGTATAAAGGGGAGCTCTGACTGGTCGCCCGCAAAAGCTCCCAAAATTTTTTGGAATAGAATGTCTGGGGTAATTGGAGACACAGTTGTTCAAATTTGTAAGGGGGCTTTGGGCATTGAAGGTATTTCCCAGAGAGGGGAAAAAAATGTTCAAATTTGGACATATTAAAAGCAGAAGAAGTTGGCAGAGCTGTTTTGGGAGCCCGAGTGGAAAACCACCCCCCTCCATCACCTGTGTGACGCGAGAGGAGCCTTTGAATCCCAAGAAGGGCGGGGACACATTCCCGTGGGAAAAGGGGGGGTTATCCCGGGTTGGAGGGGGGGTCCGAGCCTATCGATTAAAATTTGGTACGTTTTGTGCGAGAGACTGAGGTCAGGGTATGTTTGGCGTGTAAGAAAAATGCTTTGGTTCCTTCGCAGGGGGGCCCCAAACCCCGGGATGATGCAAGAGACAGGGGGGATTATCACTGCTATCGCATCCAAAAACTTTCTATCATCCCGAACCCATATCCACGCCCTGCGTATGCCGAGGGTAAAAAGAATTTTGCAGTCGGGAACCCAAACCCCCCCAGGTCTTATGTCTGGTCATTACAGTAAAGAAATCTGGGACGGGCGGAGGGCCCAAAGAAAGATGTGAATGGCGTTTTCAAGCGCCACCAGAAAAGTTCGGAATATGAACCGGTAAACGCTGCAACAGATACATATCGGGGGAGGATCACCATCTTCAAAATTTGACTTACCAAACCAAGAGAAATCCCGCTTAGTCCGAACGAGGTCCTGAAGATTTGTTTTTTAAATGCAGAATTTTAAAATTTAGGGGGAAGAGATTCGACAGTGTAGCTGGTATAATGAACCCGAGGTAGGACAGTCCTCTAGGTGGCCACGTGAAAGGGTATTCGGATTTAATCTGGCTGAGGGTAGAAGGAGGCAGGTCTATACTTAGTGCTTCAGATTTGGAGACATTTATTTTAAAATTGGACCAAATACCAAATGTATGAAGGGTGGACCTAAGGGGCGGGAGTGATGTGACGGGGTCTGATAAGTACACCAGGAGGTCATCTGCAAATGCTGAGCACTTGTATTCGGTCCCCTTAATACTAACTCCTGAAATGTCCGATTGTTTACGTATGGGGGGAGAGCAGATTCTCCATCACCAGGACATACAGGAGAGGGGATAAGGGACAACCCTGTCGTGTACCATTCGATATTGCAAATGGGTCCGAGAGGGTTCCATTGATCTTCAGCCTAGCAGTGGGAGCATGATATAGGGCCAGTATTTTCGAAATAAAGGTTGGTCCCATCCCCAAGTGCCGAAGGGTGGCGACCAGGGATGACCAAGAGATTCTGTCAAAAGCCTTTTCGGCATCTAGGGATAGGACCATAAGGGGGGTTTTCTGAAATCGGGCGTGATGGACTATATCCAGGGTCTTCAGGGTGTTGTCCCGGGCTTCTCTGCCCGGCACAAAACCAACCTGGTCAGGATGTACGAGATCCGGGAGCACAGAATTCAGTCTATTTGCCAATGTTTTAGCATAGATCTTAAGATCCACGTTTAATAAAGAGATCGGCCTATAACTACTACAAAGGGATGGGTCTTTACCTGGTTTAGATATAAGGGCGATATGGGCCAATGTCGCCTGGTCTGGGAACGGGTTATCCGAGGAAACGTGATTAAAGGCTCGCAGCAATAGTGGAGCTAATTCCTCGCTAAAGGTCTTATAAAATTTGTCCGAGAATCCGTCAGGGCCTGGGCTTTTCCCACTGGGAAGACCTAAAATCACAGACGAGAGTTCCGGGGCGGTGAAGGGTGACTCAAAGTCAGAAAAGTCAATGTGGGATGGAGCTAGAGGGAGGGTAGGGAAGTCTTGTCCCAGACCAGGAGGAGCAGAAGGTGGGAGATTATATAGGTCCGTATAGAAGGCATGGAAGGTTTTGCCGATCTCCTCCGTGGTGTGGGCCAGGACGCCATTTGAAGTTCCACCTTTGGTTTTTAATACCGGGCCTGAATACTTCTGGGCTCTGAATCAGATTCAAGCATGTCTTGACCAAAATCTGATCCCAGGTCTCTCTACACATTCCCAATGTTGGTGCAGACTGGACTTGGATACAAATACAGCTTTTTCTTCAACTCTACCGACAAGGGGTTTCAAAAGATCAAAACATTGTTACCCTTTTGCTTATCAGTGTCTGTTCTATCTAAATAGCTTGATTATTGTATCATAAGGTGATAAACCGCCTGATGTTACCATTTTACTACAGTAAGGTTATTACTTAAAAATACGCTGTGTATAGGGAGTCAGGAGTCGGAGTCAGGAGTCTGAGTCGGAGGTTTGGGAAATTGAGGAGTCGGAGTCGGAGTCAGGGCTTCGGCTTGCCGACTCCACAGCCCTGCTTGTAAAGCAGCTGTGGGAAATAGAATCCCTATGGGGCTTACTCCACCATGACCACCATTAAAAGCAATTTCAGAAAAGGTTCTGATTATTTTTAGCTCTCCGATGCACAGGGATAATAAATACAGTGATTACGTTACAACCAGTGGATTCTCTATACAAAAGACACAGGCTCATTCACTGCTTTTTCTCCCCAGTCCCTTGCAAGCTCCTTCATGTTCCCTGTCATCAAATAAGAAGTGCAGACAACGAAAGCGGGGCAAAAATCAGCTCCTGTCGTGTCCCTGGCCCGTGTCAAATGAAAACTTTCAGGAAACAAAAGGGCATAAAAAAGAAAGCATAGCTCTCAGAGCTTCATTTTTTGTAATCACAAAAAAATTTAAAAAATTTGGTTTAAAATACCTATTTTGGGGGATCCAACGTCAACTTTACATCGTGGAAAAAACCCCTTTAAGAAAAAAAAACTGTTTGCATTTAAAACTCTTTGTTTTTCCCATAGGGAGGGAATCAAGCTCCAAACTTTTAATTTTCCCAGAGCACTACATGAAATGGAAAAGAAATGCTATGGGCAACAAAAACAGCTTACTGCTAAAAACAATTTTCATACATAAGGCCCATTACCTTAAAGGGATTTTTCAAAAAAGCATTTTGTAAACACCGGAAAAACACCCACAAAAACCCGGGAGTTCCTAACTCCCCATTTAGAAACTATGATTTTGGGTTTAGTGTAAAAAATAGATTCCCCAAATTTAAATTTAAAATTTTAAAGGGGAACAAGGCTCCAGGCCCCGATAGCATACACCCCAAAAATTTTTAAAGAGCCAGCTCGTTTATCGGTGGCCCCCTGTAAAACTGATATTTAGAGATTTTCTGGTGACAAATAAAAGTGCCAGGGGACGGTGGGAAGGCCCCAAAAGTAGTTTTCCCCTCTTCAAAAAAGGGCTCCAATCTTTTCCCAGGGAAATTAAAAGACCCCTTTAAATTTAACATCTATTTTGGGAAAAATGTTTGAGGGGGTCATAAGGGACTATATTGCAGGGAAAAATTTGGGGAAAAACAAATTAAATTAAATTTTGTGATTTTCCCCATGGATTTTTTCCCAAAAAACAGAAAACTGGGCAGACCAACCTGCTGTTTTTATTATGAAGAGGTAGTTGAAGTCTGGATAATAGGGTTGGGGTGTGGATATATTTTTTTTAGACCCCTCTACAGGGGTTTTTAACCCGCCCCATACGTTTATTTGGGAAAAAATTTAAAACCATTGGGGTTTGGGAAAAAACATGTGTACTTGAAAATTTAAAACTGGCCCATCAAAACGTAAACACAGATATGGTGGTAAAAAAGACTCCCCACTCTGAGTTCCCGGAAAAGTGTTCTTGTTCCAGGGGTCAGTATTGGTTTTCTATTTTAAATTTAATATAAACATTTTTGATATAGTTGGGGGGGGATCAATAGCACGGTTTTTGGTTTTTTGAAGATACATTTTAAACTAAAGTAAATTTATTTCAATCCAAAAGGGGAAATGCTCAAAATTGCAAGCAGACCTGGACACACTGAGTGTTTGGGAATCCACTTGCAAATGATGTTCAAAGTGGTTTAAATGTAAGGTTCTGCATCTGGGTACGAATAAATCTGCAGGCATCATATGTCCTAGGGGGAGAAAAACTGGGAGTACCGCTTGTTGAGAAAGATCTGGGCGTTCTTGTAGATCATAGAGCTTGTAGATCATAGACCTCTAAGGCAAGCAGGATATTGGCGTGTATTAAAAGAGGCATTGACTCGCGGGACAAGGAGGTAATTCTACCGCTGTATAAAGCATTGGTGCGACCTCACTTGGAATATGCTGTTCAGTTTCTGGGCTTAGTATTATAGAAAAGATGTAATGGAGCTAGGGGAGAGTGCAAAGACGAGCAACCAAACTTATAAGGGGAATGGGGGCATCTTTAGTTATGAGGAGAGGTTAGTGAAATAGAACTTTTTTATTTTTGAGAAAAGACGGCTCCCGGGGGACATGATATAAAAAATATAAATGGTTCCCTACAAAAGTAATGGGGGAAATTTATTTCATGTAAAGCCCTCTCAAAAGACAAGGGGATATTCCCTTCATCTGGGGAAAAAAGGATTCAGTCTCCAGAAAAGAAAAGTGTTCTTCACTATCAGAATTGTAAATCTGTGGAATAGCCTGCCTGAGGAGCTGATCACAGCAGGAACAGTTGCAAGTATCAGGAAAGGCTTAGATAACTACCTGAAACTAAAGGATATTAATACATACGTAGCCATGTAAAATTCTGGATCCTGTCTGGTGGCGGCTCTGGGGTCAGAGATGGGGACTCCCCTGGAGCAGATTGGTTTTTGCCTTTGTGGTTCCAGGGCATTCACCAGTGGTGAGGCTGGGCTTGAAATCCTTGTCTCCCTCCCTTCACCCACATTTTCCCCACCTTTGGTTGAACTTGATGGACACGTTTCTTTTTTCAACCGTACTATGTAAAAAAAAAAAAAATTAACGGCCATTTTCCCTGACGCATATTATGCTCCGGGAGAAAGAAGTGAATGAGGGCCGGGCCAGACCATTTTAAAAGTACACGCTGGCCAGCACGTACTTCTAAAACACCCGCATATTGCAGCGCGCACAATATACCGTGTGAACTTACCTTAACATGACCCCATTATAAATCAGTGGGATCCATCACATGACTAATTTGTTAGAACATTGTGGCTTTAGTTACGAATCAACAATAGAAGTGTGAACAAAGCTCTGTTCTTTGAATCATTTGGAGACAGCTAAATGTGGACTAGAAGCCACAAAATCTATTCAGAAATTAAGAACATTTTAAATATTTTTGATCTCATATTATTCAGACTCGATGCCAAGTAGATAGGAGGCTGGCATTAATATTGCCAAGGCAGCACTTAACCTTTGGAAGTTATATTTACACTTGAGGTGAACACAGTTGATTGTAAACCGAAATGACTTTTGCAAATGTTTGCAAGCTTATCACACCATGATCCTGATGTGAACAGTATTTAGCAGAGTTATTTTTATTTTTTTACTTTGAATAGTGTGTAAGGATTTTGCAATAAAATAAGAGATCAGTTTAATGTTCTCTCAGTTAAAGTTAAAATCTCCTAATAATCAAGTCTCTCATCCTGTTCTGGGCTAACCATGAAGGCCACCTTAACTACGTAGAAATCTCATCTGTTTTCCTATTAGTTCAGCTGGAACCGGCCCTGTTGGGAGCTGTGCGTTTCATTTGTGTTTGTTTTTTTTTTCAATGGAACATTTTATGAAACTCTACACAGAAAGTTGAAGCACTGTGTGAGGTAGAAGATCAAAACAAAAGCCCAGAACACAGTGGCCCAAATGTATGAAAGTTGCTGCTCCAGTTATCTGTCACAGGTTATGGCAGAAATAATATCCAACATATTCCTAAAGCATTTGCACCAAAAAGAATGAGTCCGTCCATCAAGACCGACACTTTTGTCTGAGCCACTCTTCAGGGGGCTGGTTTGTGCCAATTTGCATGATGCAGCACATTTATGTTGCTCACATACCAAATAGTTTGAAGCTCATGTGTTGTTATTCATGCCATTTTTGAGGTGGCAAGGCTAAGACACTTTTTTTTGTATGGGCCTTTTTGTCTTATGACGTGACACATTTATAAAGTACAGTGAGACATTTTTCAATCATAAGTATCGACTCAGTTTTAGCGCAGCACTGCCTACAACGCTTTTTCACAAGAACACTTTTCACACATCTGGGCCAGTGTTGTTAATCTACTTTTACTGCAACTATTTTGATAAGACACCAATTTAAAAGGGTTGTCATCTTTAAAAAAAAGTGCATGTAAGTGGGGTTAGGGTTGTCAAGAAAAGAAAAGAAATTGGTCCTTGCCTAACTATACCCCCCCACTGCTGCTCTGGACCTGCCTGGCCATCTGCTCAGCTCTACTTCTGGGTTCTCGACCTATCACACACACAGAAGTGAAGAGGAGTGGATCGCCAGGGAGCTCAGAGCAGCAGCGGTGGGGTATAGACAAGTAAGGATCATTTTTCTTCTTTATTTGTCCAACCAAACCCTTTCTATTCAAAATAGAATTTGGTGAATAATTGGCTACCATTGGCTAATCTGTAAGAAGTAATGTAAGCAGAATACTTAATTCTGGCTAAACCATGGTTCCAGCCATGTATATATTCCAAATATTATAAGAACAGAATCATAAAATCACCAAGTCAACAAAACAAGCTTACTGCACCTAATCTCACGTTTGCTATAAGAAATGCTCAATTACAACTTCATACAACCCTTTAACCGGATACAGACTGACCATTGACTTTAGATGTCCGGGTGGTCGGCCTTTTGATTAAAGGGGTCTATATCATCTAACTCTGCTTGGACGTTCTGGAACATCCATACAAAGTGCACCTCTGCATGGTAATTATGCAGCTGTGGGAGTGAAGAGTCAGCTGTCAACGGCAGCCATTGAAACGTCTCCAATGACAAGGCACGGGTGGTTTATTGTTGTGCCTGTCTACTCCCTCCGATGTATATACAGTGCTTCAGGCTTAATGTTTCCTGGCCCTGATGAACACACGATCACCAAGACTTGGAGACTGCAGATGATGCTGGGTCTTATCATACCCACATCAGCCCTGCAGTAAGTTCTAGGGTATGTATATGTCCAATAACTAGGACTAATATATCAGCCCCAGTTACAGGGGATATTAGGAAAAAAAAGTTATGTAAATACTCCTCCCCATAGGTCTTTTTCTAACATTATGGTGGGCACAATATGTAAAATAAATTAGCCAAGCCTCAAAAACCTCTCCGTCAGCCAACTAGTTCCCTGTCCCATACTGACAAAGAACAGGAACCCTAAAACAGCTGTCTGAGGGTGTATGAATCTTTCTTTTACAGAAGATTGTGGCTGGGCTAAAATCCCAGCTAATGTGTTATGTGTGATCCTGCAGTCTTGTAGGCTAACGTTCTAGAGCCTTCAGTGGCTTAGAGAATGACAGAGGAGAGAATCTATGGCTTCCTTCTCTGTCATACATTTCAACTGTATCCTTGTCCTGACCATGCTGATATAATTGAAAGGGATACTCTGCCAAAGATGTGAAGCACCAGGCCAGATGTCAATTGCCCTGAGTCTTAACAGGCGTCCCTTTGGAGACAGCCAGACAAAAACAAACACAGCAAACATGAAAAAATAAGTAACAGACTAGTACCGATGGATACAGAATCCTGCCTGTAGTCAATCTACAAGGAAAGGAGAGAGTTTGTTTTAATACTTACTGCCTATCTGGTGATAGAAGAAACTCAGTGGACTTTGGGATTTGTCTGTGTTATTGACTCTTCAACAATTATCATGAGTATGCTCGTTGGTTGACTACCATAAGCATAGTTAATAACTCATCAGTTAAATATCAGGACTAGAGAAGGGCGAATTTCTCAAAAATTCGATTCGGTCACTTTGGGCCCAATTTTTTTGACAAAATTCGTTTCGTTCCAAATTACTTCGGCACAATCGCGTTAAAAAGCAGCTATTTCCAGGGTGCACAGAGCCTGCAGGGGGCTGTAGAATGTTGGGGCCATGCTTAAATATGCACAGGGAGCTTGGTTTGTTCTTCATACATGTGTGTTTTAGTATGACCCCGCAGATGACTGCCGCCGCTCTTAGAACCGCTTCACTATAAAAAATTCCCTGGCACTTAAGAGGCAAAACTGACCAAAAAACTCAAGCGGGAATGTACCTGATAAAGTTATCCAGCGAAAGCGGAAAAAAACAACTGAGAGCTCAGTGCAACATTTGTGACAGAGTGTGG
>JAODAL010058790.1:0-21886 GCA_025379985.1 Phyllomedusa bahiana | reverse complement strand
AAAAAACAAAAGAAAGGTTTGGTTCCTGCAGGGATTTGAACCTAGGAACCTTGTGCTGTGAGGCAAAAACTTTACCTCTCAGCTACTCACAATGCTTTACTTAAACAGACCTTCCTTTGACTACAGAGAGGCCTGATGATGTCATCCTGCTGGGTCACATGATATGCAATTCAAACAAATCAAACACGCCCCCTTCTGAGCACACAGAGCTGAAGAGCTGGATGCAGGAGGTATGAAATGAGATCGTGGCAAAACCCCTTTAAGGCATTTTTCTTACTTTCTGAAAAGTCAAAAGTTTACATACATTTCATTAGTATTTTGTAACATTGCCCTTAAACTGTAGGATTTGAGTCAAATGTTTTGGATATTCTTCCACAAGCTTCTTACAATAGCTGGTAAGAATTTTGTCCCATTCCTCCTGACAGAACTGGTGTCGCATTGCACACACCTGCTTTTTCAGCTTTGCCCATAGATTTTCAATAGGATTGAGATCAAGGCTTTGTGATGGCCACTCCAAAACATTGACACTTAAATTATATGCGACTCCTCAGGGAGCCCATGTAACTGAAGGCCGAGTCAGCTGACAGCGTCCGGGCGCTGCGGTGGCCCCGGCGCTGTCGGCGATCTCTTCCCCTGTATGCGACTCCTCTGGGAGTGCATACAGGTGAAGATATCACCGTGGAGCAGAGAACGAGCGCTCCCAGCCCTGCAGTGGACTCCGGACAGCCGCAGACCTGCGACTGTCCGGAATATCCGGCACAGGCGGCGTGCATGTCATCACGCTGCCTGCGCGGCCTGATGACATCACGCGCTCTGTGCCAGCAAGAAGACAGAGCGGCAGGGAGGCGCAGCAGCGGGGGATTGAAGTAAGTACTTGAATTTTTTTTTTATGCCTATACCTGCCTTGAGGGCACAATTACCTACCTATAAATGCCTATACCTGCATTGGGGAGACAATTACCTACCTACAAATGCCTATACCTGCATTGGGGGGGACAATTACCTACCTATAAATTCCTATACCTGCATTGGGGGGACAATTACCTGCCTATAAATGCCTATACCTGCCTTGGGGGACAATTACCTGCCTATAAATGCCTATACCTGCATATTGGGGACAACTACCTGCCTATACCTGCATATTGGGGACAATTACCTGCCTATAATTGCCTATACCTGCCTATGGGGGAACATATACATGCCTATAATAGCCTATACCTGCCTATAGGGGACATATAACTGCCTATAATAGCCTATAACCGCTATTTGGGACATATACTTGCCTATGGGGGACATTAAACTGCCAATACCTGTCTATGGGGGACATTAAACTGCCTATGCCATTTTATTGGTATCCATTTTTATTTTTGAAATTTACCAGTAGCTGCTGCATTTTCCAACCTAGGCTTATACTTGAATCAATACGTTTTCCCAGTTGTTTGTGGCAAAAGTAGGTGCCTTGGCTTATATTTGGGTCGGCTTATTCTCGAGTATATATGGTAGTAATCCTTGAGCCACTTTGTAACCAGTTTGGCAGTATGCTTCGGGTCATTGTATATTTGGGAGATCCATTTCCGCTCAAGCTTTAACTTCCTGGCAGATGTCTTGAGATGTTTCTTCAGTATTGCCACATATTCTTCTTTCCTCATGATGCCGACTATTTTGTGAAGTGCACCAGTCCCTTCGGAAGTAAAACAACCCCACAACATGATGCTGCCACCCCCGTGTTTCACAGTTGGAATGGTGTTCTTAGGATTCCAAGCTTCTCCCTTTTTCCTCCAAACATAACGATGGTCATTATGGTCTCTAAAAATGTAGGTCTTTGCTCCTGTGTGCATTTGCAAACATTAATCTGGTTTTTATATAATTTTTTTTTTTTTGAGTAGTGGCTTCTTCGTGGCAGAGTGGCCTTTCAGCCCATATTGATACAGTACTAGTTTCACTGAAGTTAATGACACAATATTACCAGCTTCCACCAGCATCTTTAAAAGGTCTTTTGCTTTTGTTCTTTGGTGGATATGCACATGTCGGACCAAAGCACATTCATCTCTGAGACACTGAACCCATCTTCTTTCTGAACAATATGATGGCTGGACATTTCCAACTTGTTTGTATTTGCATATAATTGCTTGTACACATGAACGAGGCACCTTCAGTTATCTGGAAATTGAACCCAAGGATGATCCAGACTTGTTTAGGTCCACAATTTTCTTCCTGATATCTTGGATGATTTCTTTAGACTTTCCCATGATGTTACACACAGAAGCAGAGTGTTTCTGGTGTGCAATAAAATACATCCATAGGTGTGCCTCTAATTAACTCAGATGTTGCCAATAAACTTATCAGAAGCTTGCAAAGACATGATATCATCATATGGGCTGTCCCAAATTGTATAAAGGCATAATAATCCTAGTGTTTGTAAACTTTTGACTTTGCATAAAGTAATAAAAATGCCTTTAAAAATTATCTCTCTCATTATTTTGGCATTTGGCAAATATAAATAATTTTGGTAATCCTAATAGATCTAAAATGGGTAAGGTTTATTCTGATTTCATGTCAGATAGTAAGAAAAACATGAATATGTGTCTTTTTATATAGTTTATGTAAACCTGGTTTCAACTGTAGATAGAGTGTTGGGTGCATATCTACTGTATACAAGGTCATACCCACAGCTCATGGCTAGGCAAAAAGCTATTCCCAGAAGGAGGAAACTACACCTGTGCAACTTCTCCCATGCGGATCTTATTGCCTCTTACTGGGAATCGTTTTTTGACCAGCCATTGAGCTGTGAGTATGGTCGCATGTCTGTGTTTTGAAGTACTGTATATACTCGAGTATAAGCCGACCCGAATAAAAGCCAAGACACCTACTTTTGCCACAAAAGAACGGGAAATTTTATTTACTGGAGTATAAGCCTAGGCTGGGAAATGCAGCGGCTACTGGTAAATTAAAAAAATAAAAATAGATACCAATAAAAAATACATAGGCAGTTTAATGTCCTCCATAGACTGGTATAGGCAGGTGTATGGCCCCATTGGCAGGTTATAAGCAGGTATATGTCCCCATAGGCAGGTTATAGGCAGGTATTGGCAGGTTTATGTCACTATAGGCAGATTATAGGCAGGTTTATGTCCCCATAAGTAGTTATAGGCAGGTTAATGTCCCCATAGGTAGCTATAGGCAGGGTTATGTCCCCATAGGTAGGTAAAGGCAGTGTTATGTCCCCATAGGTAGCTATATACAGGGTTATGTCGCCATAGATAGCTAGAGGCAGGGTTATGTCCCCATAAGTATTTATAGGCAGATATAGGCAGGTTTATGTCCCCATAGGTAGTTATAGGCAGGGTTATGTCCCCATAGATAGTTATAGGCAGTTATAGGCAGGGTTATGTCCCCATAGATAGCTATGGGCAGGGTTTTGTCCCCATAGATCGTTATAGGCAGGCTATAGGCAGAGTTATTTAAAAAAAAAAAAAAAAATACAAGTACGGCACTTACCTCACTCCCTCGTCGCTCCGCCTCCCTGTTGCTCCGCTCCATCTTCTCACCAGCACAGAGCGCATGAGGTCATCAGGCCGCGCAGGCAGAGTGATGACACACGCTGCCTGTGCCGGAAACTCCAGACAGCCGCAAGTTTGCGGCCATCCGGAGTCCACTGCGGAGCAGGGAGCGCTCGTTCTCTGCTCCGCAGTGATATCTCTTCACCTATATGTGCTCTGGAGTAGTCGCATACAGGGGAAGAGATGAAGTGCCCGGACGCTGTCAGCTGTACTTGGCATTCAGCTACATGCGCTCCGTGAGGAGTTGCGTATAGCTGCAATGTCCCTGCCGGTGTCCGGGTCGGCGCGCCGACAGTGACTCGAGTATATGCCGAGGTCAGATTTTTCCGCACATTTTTTGTGCTGAAAAACTCGGCTTATACTCGAGTATATATGATAAGTAATCTCCCATTTTTCTGTGTTTTTTTTTTTACTCATAAATTTCTAGTAAGTATAAGAACTTGTGAGATGATAAGGACCTTTGACTTGGGTGGCAAACTAGCATATTTTGGCTAAAATATCAACTAATACCTCATGTTTCATATTTTTTTCAGTATGTAATTTGTCCTGTAATACTGGTAAGCAGAGGGTGTCAGGATTTTGTGTTGTGCATTTGCTGGACAATCTGCTCAGTTAAATGGTGTTGGAGTCATTGATTGTTTGTAAGCCAGGATGTTGTACCACACATAACCGTATAACTGACATCCTAAATAAGCCTTATCAATGTGCAATTTTAATGCTAGCAATCACCCCCCTCATAGATAGAAGTCATGTGAAAGGTTGTTTATTAGTATTTTTGAACTTGAACACTCTCCCTTGTACGGTACTGTGGCTTTTCTGCATACTGGTGTGAACTGGTTCTCAGCCAATGTGGTGTTTTACTGAGCAGTAGACCCCCTCACAGATAGGTGTGTGAGCGACATTTCCTTAGTATTCTGAACCTGTGCAGCTTTTCCCATATAGCATTGGGGCTTTTATTGCCTCCTACTTGGTTTTTGGCCAGCCATTGAGCTGTGAGTATGGCTTTGTATCTGTGTTTTTAAATAAGTAATCACTTTTCTGTGATTTTTTGTGTATCTATTGGGCTTCATGGACACAGTCAAATCCCAAGCTATATGACATACAGCTACTGGCCAATCAGCAATCTAGGGGCTGTATACATGATCAAGGAAATGTACAAAGAATTGGATGAGAGAGCCATCCAGCGGGTATCTTTATATGCAAAGACATGGAGTGCAGTAGGGTGCAAGGAACAAGATGTGGTGGATACAGTAGAATAAAGGGTATGACAATAAAAGAAGAAAGATAGATTAGGGGATACTGTAGACACGCCTGAAAAGAAGTATTTTTACAGGATGCTTCAAACTGTTGATGTTGGGAATTTATCTGATAGTCCAGTGTATTTCATTGCAGAGAACTAGTATAACATGACAAAAAGTCTTGGAGATAAAAGAGTGGGAACTTTGGATTAGCCTTAGATTGTTGACCTAATATGGAGTATGGGTATGGTGGTTGGACAAAGGTAAAGAAGGAGATATAGGGAAGTGCAGCACTGTGAGCAGCTTTGTAATTAAGAGCTATACAATTAAACTACATTCTAGTGAGGGAGCAACTAGTGCAGTGACTAGAGGTATCAGTATAGTGGTTGGACAGAAAGATAAGTCTGACTCCTATATTCACAATGGTTTGGTGAGAGGACAGTTTGGACAGTGGGAGACCAGTTAGTAAAGGGTCACAGTAATCAGGATAAGAATAAGTCAGAGCTATTTTAACAGTTTGACTGTTTTTGCAGTAAAAATAATGGCACATTTTGGAGATGCTTTTGAGCTGCAGATGGCATGAAAATGCAAGTGATGGAATATGGAGCATGAAGGAATGACTTAAGTTTAAAATGACCCAAAGACAGCAGGAGTGCTGCCTAGGAGTTATAGTAGCACCACATGCTGAAATGGAAATATCTAGTTTGCGTAGATTACTAGATAATGTAATTGTAGAATATACAGGTTTTGAATGATTCACTTTAGAAATATAGAGGACTTAATTTAAGACGCAAAAATCTGGAAAAATACAGCAAACCTTATCAGCATAAAAAAAATACTCTTTTTTTATTGAAAAATAGTATACATCTAACATCATGGCTAAAACATGAAAACAGGAAAGAATCATTGACGTGTTTTGAGCTGTCATCTCTTAGTCATAGCGTGCTAAATTCTAACAAATGCAGGCTTTATATACACAATACTAGTAGTAATAAAACTATGCTCACTGGAGCTAATCCATATCAGCTAATCCTAGCAGATAATCCATATTGCAGGTGCAACAGAGTGGACAAAACACCATATACGAGACCAAGAACGCCCCTGATGATGTAAGATCACTTGGCTAAGATCATAACAAACTGGTCAGCTCATGCTCAGAGTAACTCCCATCAAAACTACCTAGTGGAGCAAACAGTGGCACTAGCGGGTCAAAAGGAGGAACATCAGAGCAATGCCCCAGCAAGTTGAAGAACAACAAGGGGTAGCATATGGGTAGTACTCCGGTGCCGCAAGCAGAAAGCCACAGGGTGCAATTGATACATGGAAATGCAATATGGGTTGCAATGATTAGATATCCAAAACATAACAAAGTGTAGATAAAAACAATGTCAAAGTAAGAAACACATGAGATACACAGAACATTAACAAATGAGAGAAAGGCCATAATAAAAAATAACATGAAACACCTATATAAGAACAATACGAGATAAAAAATGAAACATTTCATTCTTCATATTGAGGCCATTTGAGTGTACAGTATTATGGGTTATGAGCCACTATACCTCTCTTTACCTTCTAATCAGTATTAATGATTGCCTCCATATTTTGGAACATCAACCTTATTGATTGCAAAGCATTGAAAGGAACTAACATTGGATCCATATATCTCAATGCAATGTCTTGCAGCATTAGAAATTGTATGGATTAATGGATTCTTAATACAAATAAGATGTTCTAAGATGCCTTATATTTGCAGGAAGTACATCCAACATAACATAAGTCGCACAATGTGCATCGTATCAAATAAATAACCTCACTGCTGTTGCAATTGAGATATTGCTTGATTTTGAAAACTTTATCATGAACAGTAAATGTAGCAGTGGGTTAAACTTTAAGGGGTTGCCTCACTACAAGGATTACTTTTATGTTAAAGATCTTGCAAAAACAAGTCACTTTGCACTATGGACAACATGTATGATTTATGGCGCTTAGATGCCAGTTTTTAAGTGCATAAGAATAGTGTGGAATGCGCCTGATTTTTGAACCCGTTCTGCTGCAGGTCACAAACCAGATGCATTCTAGTGCAGAAATGACAATTCTGGCTCATGTAAACCACTTTGAAAGTGGTATACCTGTTCTAGCAGTAATGCGCCTGGAGTTGGGAAGTGCGTCCTGCCTCCCACACACCCCCCGAAATCAGGCGCATTACAAAGGGCCACTTGCGCTCTGTAGTGTGCCTGATATTGGCGTATGGGCAATTTAAAATATAACGAACAGGGCTGCGCTAGTTGTCAGGCTGAAAACATGCCAGATTTCTGCCACAGCCTCATTCATACATGTCACCCTATGTGCCTTTTAACAGTGTCCTACTTATTTGTAGATATCCCCTCTTGTATGGGCTACATCAGCTCCTCAGGTCGCTATAGCTACAGAACTGTCTGATCTCTCCTTATAGGCTGCCAGCGCTGGTGTCCTCAGCAGCTCGTCACTGCAGGCCAGTTGTAGCCAGTAAAGCCAGTAAACACTGAATTCAAAAATGGCTAAAGGCTTTTTTGAATGCAAAACGATTCGGCTATAAAATGACCTTCATTAGTGCAATTATGTTTTGCACTAATACATTCACCTACATCAATGGAGAAGCGGGCGTCCTTGGGATGCAAAATGGTGTTAAGAGATATTTATTTACAAGAAGCACAGGTTATAATCTTATTTCTGGTAATTCCAGTCAATTTAAGATGCAAAAATGCAATAGTAGACATTTGAAGATAAAATGTAAATATTAAAGACAAAGATTATTATTTAAAAAAAACAAAGAAAAAAGAAGATTGAAGACCCTGAAAATCATAAAAATCATTTGATATACCACCACCCAATGGATGCCCCCCCAACTTAAACAAAAATAATTAAATAAAAAAAAAAATGATATGTCATGAATAATACTGTAACCATTTTGATGTAAATTTGTAAATCAACAGAATAGGAATTAAAATGCTTTAAATGAAAATCTAGTGCAGAAATGGTAACCCCAATTATGGAGAAACAGAGATTCAAATTGCGCCGGGCCAAAGATAATGTAAAATGCCAATTTTTTTTGGTTGTGAATACCCTACCCTTAAAAAAAAACCTGTTACTCTGGAAACAAGGAGCTTTAAATGGTTATCACATTAAGAACACATACCAGAAATGATAGGTCTCAGAAGTGGAGGCTTGATATCGTTATGCACTTTTGGAAGTCCAATGGATCAAAAAATTTAGAAACTTCTATTCCTTTTAAGACAACACACCTAAGGATAAGCCTTCATTTAACAGCCAGTGGCTGCCCTGGCTTCAGAATCATAACCCAGTTGATCTTTAAGTAAAAAAGGGGGTTTTTTAAAAATTTTCTTTTCAGTATTTTAATCCTCAGACTGGAGAAACAATATTTGGTGCTGGTAATCACTACTGTTCATAACAAGAGATCCCTTCTTGTCTGCCATCCTAAAGATACGATGATCCATGTATTGCAATTTTACAAGCTTGGTGTTGCACATGAGAAAGATTGGAGAGTACTGGTAACTAAGTTTTTTGTAAGATTTGTAAGTCCTTTTCCATTAAAAAATGAAAGGTGTCCATAGAATTAGTGAGTGTCTGAATGGGGTAAAAAGTTGGATTTCTAATATGTGCCCTTTTTTTTTAAAAACCCCTTGATTTTTTTTTTTAAAAACCCCAAAAAAATGTTTTGGTTTTTTAAACCTGAGTGAATCCTCCCAACAATGTATTTTAATGGTGAGTTTGTGAATAAATATGTTTACACTCTTCAAAGTGGAAAAATAATCAAAAGGTTTGCGGAAGACAAAATTAAAGACTGTTTCAAAATCAATGATGTTAGTTAAAGCTGTAGAGGATTACAAAAATTTTTTGCGTTGGCAATTTGGTTGTTGTGTTTTTTTATTTTGGGTTGTTTGGTGGGGTTTGGGGAAAAATGCTATTCGTTTTTTTAAACCCGTGTTGATGGGAGTTGTGTGACTGGCTAGAACCATTCAATCCACTACTTAAAGGGGTTTTGCCACGAAGTGAGAAGGGAGTATCTCAAAAGTTCACTCAAATAATAACATTTCAACATGGATTTTTTTATACAGAACTCTACACTACACTTTCTTACAGCCCCCTTTAAAGCTCATTCATGTTTCCGTCATCAGATAAGAAGTGCAAAAAAGCAAACGCAGCAATCGTCCCGTCAGCTACTTGGCATGTCTAATTTAATTTTTTAGGGAACTAAGGGGACTGAGCAAAAGCTGTAGGAAAAGGGTAGAAGTCCCCGGAAAAAAAGACTCCCAAAAAATTTCCCGCTTGATTTTTAAAAAAACTTTTTTGTGAAAAAGTAATGACCCACACTATGTGTGCAACAGGAACGCGTTTCTAAACCCTTCCCGGTTCTTTGTCATGGCCCTTCGCCCAAGGGGGTGTGACAAGAACGGAAGGGTTTGAAACGCGTTACCTGTTTTCCGCATCTTGTGGGGTTATTACTTTTTCACAATAAAGTTTTTTTTCAAGCGCTGGGAAACTTTTTGGGGTCTTTTTCCCGGGGCTTCTACTCCTTTCATAGTCTTTTTGCTGAAGTTGGGAGTGATTCCTTGGCGCTGAGGGTAGGAATTTTAAAGGGATGGACGATTTTTTGCCCAAACTTAAAACCTCATTATCACCTAAGTCCGGGGGGGGACAAACTTAAGAAATCCAGCCAAGTGGCGGCGGAGTAAAGTACCTGTAAAGCCATGAACCGTGTTCAGCCAGAGTGAGATTGCACTAGCAGAAAGGTCGTTGTAGCTTTTCAGGATCCTGCAGGATAGAAAGCTGGGCACTTCGGCTGAAGTCTGGAGCACTACGCCCGCATCACAAGGATCGTACACAGCTGAACAGGCTACTCCCAAATGTGACAGTGCTTGAAAACTGGCAACTACTATCACAGTGAGTTAAGTGTGTTTTCTATATATTATTTTTGAGCAATGCTGTAGCTCTCACAGGTTTCACTTTTTGTAATCACATATATTTAGAAAAGTGATTAAATACCCATTTTGGAGGATCCCAGGTCAACATAACATCATGGCAAAACCCCTTTAAGTTGTTCTCTCAGAAGAGTCAAAACTGAAAAACTCATTTAATTTTGTGGTTCCTCTTCCCAAAACTCCATTTATCTTAAAGACAGATCTCGGAGTGTTAAAATTGATTGATTTATGGTGCCAGAAACATACCTGATTATTCTTGTAATCAGAGATATTGCATTGGGATTTTGAACAGTCATAATAGATGTCTTTAAGTCTGATTTAATCGTATGTGCTTGTTCATAAGCCTTAGCCTATTCAGTCAGATCTGTATATTCAGTCAAGCTGGATTCAATTTGTGCAATTTCTGCTGTTAGCTGTTCCAGTTTGATTTCTTCTTGTTTAATTATGAGTTTCATGAGATTAAAGCCACATCTTGGATAAAAGGGTTTTAATATCAGTGAGTTCATACTTTATTTTATTTTTTATAAAAAAAGAAAACACACTGGAGGCACATTAGTTTGAAGAAGAGCTATAGTCACAAAATAATTGGGGTCTATTAATCAAAACTTTTCGTAGAATAATATGTTAGTATTTTATTTAAGGATGTCTCTCTTAATTTCTGAATTGTCAAAGCGTTTATACCTTTTTATAAAAGTTACATTTTTTACTATTTACTTTCCATTTTTTTTTCTTTTTTGTATGAAATTCCAGACCAGTGTAATGGAGTAATAAAACCAGGAGGGTCTACTCTGGAACAGGTATCACACAGTGACAGTTTTTCAAGACAGATGGTTTATCACAGTGTGAGCTGGTAAAACTTTGTTAAAACAGCATCTCAGCATTACATAGACGCAGGTAATGTTACTATGAAAACATCCCTTGGCTTCTCTCTTAATGATTTTTCCATATGCTGGTTGAGCATATGTTTTTATTTCTTCTTCACAGGTTACATATACTCTACATAGTGAGAAGCAAACACTGCAAATATTTTATGATCCAAAATTCATCATTCAGGGATTACTGTTCTCTGGACAAGTATTTAAGCAATGTAAAATTTTTAAAGTAGCATCTTATTATCCATATCATATACGTATATGTTTTCATATTGTTATTATATGTAATCTCGACACAGAGCTCCAAATCCCTTGCATAGTCTTAGGGCATGTTCACACGACGTTTTGGCCCCAGGTTAGGCCGCGGCTTTCGCCGCAGTTCCCGCGGCCACACCTCGTCCTACCCTCGCCACAAACTCGCGTCTTCCGCGGTGCGGGCGCTGGGCGTGGTCACGGCGCAAGTGGGGCATGGTTTGGGGCGTGGCTTGTGGCAAGGGTTTTCCCCCATGCAAATTAGTAGGCAGGGGGAAAACCGCGCCGCCAGCCGTGCACCAGCCAAACCCGCGGCATGTGAATATTAACGCAGTTTCCCATAGGAAACCATGTTAATAAAGTGGGCGCGATTTGGACGTGGTTTTGGCAGCGGAAACCGCGACGGAACCCGTGGCCATAACCTCATTCAAATCAGTCGTGTGAACAGGGCCTTACAGATAGATAACTTTTTTGCTGCTTACTGTACAGTACATACTATCTAATTATTAAGACCAATGTATAAACAATATTAAGTAACTGCTAAGATGAGCTTCCCTTTTGGGTGACTATAAAAAGCCATAATTTTATAAATTGCTGCAGAATCGAAGTGCAAAAAAATAAAATAAAAATTCCACACACGTACAAACCTAAGGCCAGTTGTGATGCAGATCTCTTTCTTCTAATTCACTAACAGAATTATCATGGTTGTTGTGGTCCATATACAGTGGAACTGCCTCCAGGTCACCGGTCACTGTTTCTACATGTTTACTAATCCACATTAAACTTGCAAATCCTCTACTCTGCCCTGTTGGTCCACTCTACTACACACCACATGATTTTCTGAGGCTGCTGTAATATTTGGACTTCAATAAGTGCAACATACAGGAATAGCAAAATATGTTTTCTGTTTTCCAAAAACAGGTCCACAGATCTGTCCACAAGTTAAATATAATATTGAAACTTAGCCCCATCAACTTTCTTGGAGCTGAGCTACAATACTAGGCATAAGCCATGGACAGGTGGAGTGCTGTTTTAGAAGAAAGCAGCCATGTTGCTCTTACATTAATTTTTGTTATGTCACGTTCCTTATATAGCAGTGCAAACAGCTTGCCATCTCTCTCTCTCTCTCTCAGCAGGGAGGAAGTAAAGTGCTACAGTAACTGAATTCTTCTCCTTCTCTGCCCCATACTTAAATTAATGGACTATTCAGCCTGTACGTGAACAAAGCTATTAACAATACAGAACACTCAAGACTGAATTCTACATTTATAACTCAAATTTACAAACTAAGGTGTTTTAAGGTTTTTAGGTTGATCAGGGATATGTTTTAACACTACATCTTTCCAGAGGATTTAGTGCTTTTTATGAACAAATGAAGCTCTGACTTTTACTCTGACTAAAAATATGAATTAGCACAGAATTTTGGACATTTTTAGATTAAAAATCTAAATGACATTAAAGGGTAGACCTTTTCTTTAAGCCTACTGTTAAAGAATGAAGGTATAAATGATATGATTAGCTGAGGTTGCCTCATGTAATGTCAACATATTTCTTGTTTGCTCATTTAAAGACAACTATAAATAACAACGGTGCTTAACACCCTTCAGCTCCAACTTGGCAAACACATTTCAGTGAATGATCTGGAGGCAGGTATCCAGCTTAATGAATGTTTTATGGCTCAGGCCATAGCATGTTTCACTAAACACATGCTGTGTGAGCCCCAGTGCATTCCTATATGTTGGGCAAAACCCAGCACTTCCTCCCTCTTTGTCATGCTATTTCATTTGATCATTTGCCAATTAAAACTAATCCTTAGCATGTTAAATTATTATACACCCTTATAAAGCAAGAAATCCAGGAGATGGATGTTCGCCTTCTCATTAATAACTCAGTATTCCTTGACCTCACAATATAATGTTGCTTGATCCTTTCATAATTAATTGTAAGATTAATTTGTATATTTTGCTTGAAAACATTACAGCAATAAAAATTAAATAGGACAGTTCCCCATGTCTTATACAATACCTGCTAATGGACAGTTAAAAATGTTGTATGAAATCAGAAAAAGTGTACTTTTTACAGAAACAAAACCATTGTTGTCTCTGTGCTGTGATAGAACTGAAGTTCAGCTCCAGTACCAGACACAGCCTATGGAAGTGGGTGGGAAACTCTTAAAGGGGTTGTCCCGCTACATTGAATCATCTTGCCTCAGTCCAGTTTTCTTGGTTTCATTTTTAATTCAGAAGCCAGGTCTGTAGCTAAAGCAACAATGCTGGCAGCCTATCATAAGAGTTTGAAAAGGTCTATAGCTATAGCGACCTGAGGAGCTGATGCAGCCCATACAAGAGGTGATATCTCAGAATAGGTAGGACACAGTTAACGGATACATATTGCAAATTGACTTGTTTTTGCAAGATCTTAAACATAAAAAGCAATCCTTGTAGCGAGACAACCCCTTTAAGATAGTTCATGGCTTCAAGCTCTGCCACCAAACTCGAACTCTACATTCAGCGGGGTAATCTTCTGCTGAGGTTGTGTATGTCAACGTAGGAGTCTCCTTGACCTAACGCTCCCAAACATGCTACAGCTATAATTCTCAAATTAAGCATCTCTCTGGGTCTCTCTTGTGCCACTTCCACCAACTGGACTCCTAACCAGTTGTCCCAACTGTGTTGACACTGTTCTCTTGGCACAATAAGACATTCATTGTAAGAAATGTTCACTGACTGGCTGTCTCAGTACATTACCCAGTGGGGAGAAAGTGACATGGTGTCTTCAACCTCACAGCTTATTGAGCAGCTTGGTCTCAACACGACCTGGTTGGTAAAGTGTAGTTTATATAAACAGTACTGTCTAAAAGTTTTAGATATGGTGTTGAAAAAATGACACAAAAATGCTGCTAATTAGAATCCTACCACCACAGGGGCATTTCATTGGTTCCAAATTTATTCTGCAGCAGAACAAGTACCCCAAAAATACAGCCAATGTCATCAGAAACTATCTTTATCAGGAGCCCTGGAGGTGAATATAAGACCCTTGCCAAGCCCTGACCATTGTTATCTGGATTTACATGCATAGATAGAAAGATTTAAACAAGCCTACATCCAGATAAGATCCATGTTTAGTTCTCCAAGACGTTTGTCACAACCCTGCTGAAACCTTAAAAAAATATAAGTACCAATAAGAATTGCTGCTGATTTAAAGGAAAAGGGGCAGTCACACCAAATATTAATCTGATTTTGATTTTATTTTTGTGCTTTCACTTTGCATTTTGTTGACTGATAACCTCCATTTTTACAAATTTGCAGTTTGTAGAATTTTTCACACCTACCGAAAACTTTTGCACAGTACTCTACATACCATTTTATAATGTTGGTCATTGTCGTATCACCCAGTATTGTAATTAACTGAGAATTTCCAGCTTTATTTCTGCTGGCTTTGAGTAAGGTCTCATGCAAATGGTTATACTATAGCCATGTACATTCTTTAAGTTAAATAAAGTTATAATATATCACCCACAGATTTAAGAATGTATCCATTATGTGGCCCATATACATGACTAATAAGGGTCACCTGTATGTAGCCATTCAACGTGAGCATCCATATGTCTGAAGTTTCCTACTCCATCACAAAGAGTTTTGCAGAGTTATTCTCAAACAGAAGTATTGTACTCAAACAGAAGTAAGTACTCTGTTGTGTGTGGGGCCTAAGATTCAATGGTACAAAAAGTAAGCTTTTATATGGAGATAGTTTTTTAGGACCATACAGCTCTGGAAATAATCAAGAGACCACTGCACAGTTTTCTAAAGATCAGCATCTCTACATGTCTGCCAGCCATTTCGTTCCAGTTTCAGTTGAATTCCAACCAAAGTACACCTTATTCTACTTAATGTGCTTCTGATTAGGTGATCACCTGAACCAAATCTTATTTAATGAAGGAAAGTTAAAAACAGTGCGTGGTCTTCACAATCCTCTTGAAAATTGGACAAGATGGATCCCCAAAACAAGTGCTGGGAATAGCAAAAGGAATTTGCAAAAAAAAATAACTTTTACTATGCCATGGATTTGAAAAAAGATCTTCCTGACTTTAAACATTTTTAATTTCAAAAAGAAATATAAACGTGTTTCTTTGCAGATTTGGGGTCTGAAGCAATGCTTTTTTTTTTTTATTTTGAAGATTTCTCTTTATGCAAATAATACAAAAAATTTTGTTTTAATTGGGGAGACAGTTGTCTTTTTATATGATAAAATCAATCTAATTTTCTCAAAAATACATACTTTAAAGAGAAAAATCAAGAAACTGACATTTTGCGTGGTACCCTTTATTTTTTCCAGAGATGTATCTTTTTTTCTTGGCGAGGGCGTTACAAAGCAAAACCTTTTAAGGGGGCAACTCATAGTTTTTTTGGCAATTAAAACCCGGTTACTATTAGGCCCCCCGTTCCAAAGGGCTTATTCACCCGGATTTGCAACCCGGGATTGCGCCCCCCTTGGGCAAAATAAGGGGCGGACGGAAGTGCGGGGGGGAGCAACCCCCCCGGGCCCATTGACAATGCATTTCTACGGCACGTCCGCGACGAAAAAATGTGAAGTCACTTTTCCCCCCGGGGGGTTTCCCGTGCTGTGAGGAGGAGGGAATCCACTTTCTCTATGAAGAAGGGGTTTTTCCGTAATTACTCCGGAGGGCGCCGTACTGCAGCGAAAATGGGGTTGCAGTACGGCGCCAACCCCGCGCCCCAAAACCGTGTAAAAGGGCCCTTTGAGGAACTTGCCCCTTTTACTATAATTTATTGACCATCAAATTTACGTTTTTATTTAAAGTACAATAAAACCTTCTTTTTTTTCTTGGGATACAGTGGGTTTATCTGTTTCCTATGTAAGTCTGAAAGGCATGAAAAGAAATTATCAATGCGTATTGCTTTTTTATCAAAACAAAAACAGGATTATTTTTCAGAAAGGATCTCAGTTGTTGTCCCTAAATACCATAAAGTTAAATTTTGGGTTCTACAGGGCTGTAGGGTTGCCAAATTAAAAGCCTAATTTTTGCATAATCAATCCCAAAATTTATTAGGAAACTCACCAGAAAATCCACACTAAGGGCCCACGTATGAAAAAAACTGCATCTTTGTTGCCCTGGGAACCATCAAAGCTCCCCCTTTAATTTTTCCACGCACAATTTAAAGAAAAAAGACTGGTTGTATGGACAAAAAAGAAGTCTTACGTAGACTTTTCATACAAAGGCCCCCTGTGTGCTTTATGAAAAAAAAATAAAAAATATCTTAATCCCTTTCCCCCGGGACTCATATGCGTCCTCATGGATTCCCACCATTATTGTTCACCCCACCCCGTAATAGTTCCATTCCTAATGACTGCTAATAATTATTTTTACATTGGTAATTAAAGAACACTGTGTTTTTATATTGAAAAAATAATAAGTGGAACACTAGTGTTAACAGTATGAGTCTGAAATGTGAAAAGGATTAAACAGTTAAAGGGGTTGTCTCACTATATTGCTTCATCATATCTCAGTCCTCTTTTCTTGGTTTCACTTTGAATTCAGGGGCCTGTTTACTGGCTTCCACTAGGCTGCAGTAGAAGCCAGGTCTGTAGCTATAGCAACCAGTGCTGGCAGCCTATCAGGAGAGATCAAAACAGGTCTGTAGCTATTGAGGACCTGAGGAGCTGATGCAGCCCATATAAGAGGGGATATCTAGGAATAAGTAGGACCCTGTTAATGGACATATATTGCAAAGTGACTTGTTTTTGCAAGATCTTTAACATAAAAAGCAATCCTTGTAGTGAGACAACCCCTTTAACAATAAAATGACAAAATAGCTTTTTTCTATATTCAGGTTGCAAATAAAGAACAAATACATTTTAATAATAATAATAATAATAATAATCTTTATTTATATACGCAACATATCCGCGCACTTTACAAATTTAAGGGGGAAACATACAGACATTACACATTTAAAAATACTTACAAAGAGAAAACAAGGTGTGAGGGCCCTGCTCGTAAAAGCTTACAATCTATTAGGGGTTATGGGTGAAACATACGGTAAAAAGTTTCCAAGTTTACAATGGTCCGCCATGTTTCATAAATGGGGGTGGTTTACATGAAAAATGGATAACCTGCCACCCAGACTGTACATCTAATATACAGATAAGTGCCTGTGAGTGCCCTAGTGTAGGGAGTGACAAATGTGTGTTTATAGCAGTTTGGGATCTTTGGGGGCCAACCCAGAAGATGTATTTTCAGGGCCCTCTTAAAACTGTGAGGGGGTTTGAATGTGCCTGAAACGCCGTGGTGCATATTCCAGAGAAATTGGGGCTGCATGTGTGAAATCTTTTTAGGCGGGCATGGGAGGTTCGGATGATTGATGAGTGTAACCTGATTCAGCAGCAGAGCGGAGAGAGCGAGTCGGGTGGTAGACAGAGACGAGGGAGGTGAGTAGGGGGTTGCAGCGTTGTGGGGAACTTTTTTATGGGTTAGAGTGATGAGTTTAAACTGTATCCGTACTGGAGGGGAACCAGGCAGTGATGAACAGGTGGCCAGTATAGGGCTGGAAGAAAGTAGCCTGGCTTTGCTTCAACAGATTGGAGGGGGAGTTTGCAGAGGGGGAGACCGATAAAAAGGGAGTTGCATTCAGACGAAAAAATAAGAGCTAATGAGAGTTTGAGTTGTTTCCACAGTGAGAAAGGATGGATTTGGAATATTTTGAGGTGCAGGTGACGGAGGGGGAAGGGATTGGAATAGGGGGTGAAGGTAGATCAGAATCTAATATAACCCCAAGCAGCGGGAATCTCCCTGGGAGAAATGGGGGGTTACCACATAAAAACAAAAAATACAGGGTAGGGGTTGGTTAGTAGATAGGGGGAAAGACAAGAAGTTCAGTCTTAGTGGGGTTTTTTAGTTTCATGGAGAGGGACAAAATTCAGAGACGCGGACAGACAGTCCTGGTTTTGTAGCAGGGCTGGAAGTTAGGGGGAAGTTTTTAAAAATTTGGGGTTTTCATCCCATAAGAGGGTACGGGAGCCAAATCCACTGATGGTTTTCCAATGGGGTTTATACAATAAAAAGGGGAGGCCCCAAAAACTGATCCCTGAGGAACTCCAACATAAAGAGGAAGGGGAGAGGGGTCGAACCGGGAAATGGCCCCTGAAGGACGTTCAGGAGTGGGACGAGAACCAAGGAGAGCAGTTTCCTGGGGTAAAGGGTGCGAGCAAAGCGGGGGGAAGTTGGGTTTTCCCCGTGCCCAATGCGCAAGGGGGATCCAAAGGAAAAAGAAAAGGAGTTTTTCCCCTAAATTTTTTGCTGTCAGGAGTATTTGAGACTTTAACAAAGGCATTTCCCCGTGGAGTGTGGGGTGGGGAAACCCAATTGCAGAGGGTCAAAAGAGTTGTGAGAGATAGGGGTTTAGCGAAGTAGACCAAGCATTCCGGAGTTTAGAGATAAAGGGGCAGGTAAGAGAGGGTCGGTATTTGGGGCAGCACAGGAGGGGGTCCAGAGAGGGCTTTTTTGTAAAGGGGGGTTATGATAAGGTTTGAAGGAAATGGAAAGACCCCAGTGAGAGAGAGAGGGTTCAGATAGCAGTAAGGTGAGAGAGACAGCGGGAAAAAAAAACTGGACGAGGGGGGGATGGAATGGGGTCTAAGCATGGGGGGGGGCGCGCAAAAGGAGAAGCCGGGCCTTTTCCTCTGCTGGGGTCAAGGGCTGAGAGTAATTAGGGGACATGGGGGGAGGGACGGGAGGGGTATAATTTTTGGGGATTTGTGTTATGTTTTGCCGGTTTTTTAAATTTTGTTTAAAGTGAGTGGCCAGGTCTTCAGCCAAGGTCAGTGACCGGGGCCTGACTTTAGGCCTTGGGAGGGATGGAAGGTGTCAAAGGGCGTTTTGGGTTTTATTAGTGTTGGATGGGGGAGGTGAAATTTTTTTTTTGGGCGCATGAAGGCATGGATAAGCCCTGACATAAAATTTGTAGTGGAAAAAATCTGCAGGTACTTTGACTTTTCCCCAGCCGTCAGCACACCAGAACTCGCTGGGGAAAACGAGTCTGAGGTGTGTGCCAAGGCTGCGGCTCTGACTTGGTGGTGCGGTGTGTGAGGGGTGCCAAATGTCCAGGGGGGTTTTAGAGTTTCATTGAAGTTTGACAGCCGGCAGACAGGGGGGAGGAGATTGGGGCATAGGACTGATGGTGTCTGGATTTCTGGTATTAATGGAGGTATTTTGGAAGTGTGATACAGTTTGTCCAAGAAGGGTGGAATTTGGGGTAATGAAGAGAAAAAGGGTTTTGGTCAAGAACAAAGGGGAAATAATGAATTAGAAAATTTAGGAAAGATAAAAGACCAGACCAGGATTCCCATCCTTGTGGGTTGGGGATCAGTAAACTGGAGAGGCCAAAAGAGGGGTTAATGAAAAAAAACTGTGGGCAGAAGGAACATGGGGTCATCAAAGGGGGTGTTGAAAATCACCCCCCATGAGGTGGGTATTTTCAGTAGAGAGGAAGTGTGGGGCCGGTGGCAAAAAAGATCCGAAAATTTCGGGGAGAGCCGGGGGGGTCGTAGACAAATGGACTCTGATGAAAATGGCCGAAAGAGTCTGGGTTTTGGGGCCTCAAAGGGGAAAAATGCAGTTTTGGAGAAAGGGGTTTGCCAACTCCTCCACCCCGGCCTTTCTCAGGTTTTGGGGGTGTAGTAAGTGTAGCCACCCAAAAGGTGAAGCGGGAAGGGAGGGGGTGTCAGATTGCTGTCCCCTTTTCTGTGAGGGCTAGCGGGTTTAGGGGTTGGAGGAAAGGTCAGAACAGCTGAGTTTGTTGCAGACGGATCGGGCGTTCCATAGAGCACACTTAAAAGGGGGGAAAAAGAGTACACAAAAGCAAGCAGGTTTTCAGGGTTTTATGGGAGTAGAGGAGGAGGTGGGAGGAGAGTAAAAGGGGGGGTGGGCCGGGGGTTTTGGAAGATGTCCCCCCTTTCAGCAAGAAACAGATTGAAAGAGACAGCGTGGTTCAGTATGTGTATAGCGGCGTTTGTGCAGTAATATGTGAGCTGGAGGTTTGGGTGGTTGAAGAGGGAAAATAGGGTGGGATGAGTACATGGTGAGGGGAAGGAGAGAGGAGCTTATGTGGATAAATTTTTCTGAGGGGAAAATAGGGGGGGTAAGAAAGGGGGCAGATGGCTTTAAGGTAGATGTAGTAGCAAGCATGGAATTAAGGAGTACAAAAAAAGTGAAGCTACTTACAAAAAGGGGAGATCCCCGCCCCTTTTGTCACTTCTGGCCCTTTCTGGGATAATTTTTGAGGTTGCCACTTCTAAATTGCCCTTAGAAATTGGCAGTGAAATTTTGGCCGCAGACCCGGTCCACAGACCCAAGCTCTGCAACTTAACTCAACTATATGAGTTCAAATTGACAAGGGGCCTTCAGGGTCGTAAATGGGGGGAGCTACAAAAAGCTCTGATAAAGCAGACATTTCAAGGGAATTTGGGATTGAGGGTACACAAATAAACACAGGCTAAATTAGGAAGACAGAGCTGGGCCCAAAATTTTTAGACAAAAATGTACCTTTAAAAAGGGCGAGACAATTAGACAATAATGCGGGGTTTGGCTGGGATATGCTGTTTTACCCGGACAACTACCATTTTAAAAAAGGGAGAGACAATTAGACTTTATAATGGGTGGTTTGGCTGGGGTTTGCGTTCACCAACAAACTCCATTTAAACAAGGCAGAGCAATTAGACATATAATTGGGGTTTGGCTGGGGTTTCTGTTCCCCAGACAAGACGACCATTTTAAAAAAAAGGCAAAACAATTAGACAATAAACAGTGGTTTGGCTGGGGTCTGTGTTCACCAACAAACGTACCATTTAACAAGCAAAAATTGACATATAATGCGGGGTTTTGGGGGGGATTTTCGTTCCCAGACAAAGTACCCTTTTTAAAAAAGGGAGAGACAATTAGACATTAATGCGGGGGTTTGGGTGGGGATTTTTGTTCACCAGACAAGACAACCATTTAAAAAAAGGGAAGGGCAATTGACATATAATGCATGGGTTTGGGCTGGGATTTCGTTACCCAACAAGACTACCATTAAAAAAAGGCAAAACAATTAGACATATAATCGGGGGTTTGGCTGGATTTGCTGTTACCAGACAAGACGACCATTTTAAAAAAGGCAGAGACAATTTAAAATTAATCGGTGGGTTTGGGTGGGATTTCTGTTCAAACAAGACGTACCATTTAAACAAGGCAGATGCAATAGATTGCAAAGATGCAATATTTTGTATGTACTCAACAACAGCAACAACAACTATGATATGTTAAACCATGCTTTGTACAACCCTGTCAATAAAAAGGTGATAGAAAATGAAATCCAGAAAACTAAAAACTGAATAAAAATAATAATACAAATAAAAATAATAAGTTGTTAAGGCCCAAACAGGTTTGGTCAATGTGAAGGTTAAAGGGGTTGTCTTACTACAAGGATTGTTTTTTTCTGTTAAAGATCTTGCACAAACATGTTACTTTGCAATAGTTCCTTTTGCATATCCCACCCATTCCCAGATACTCCTCTTTTTATAGGCTGCATCAGTCCTCAGGGTTCTTGTTTGACCTGTTTAATTTTCCCGAAGGGGTACCTTTCTGGTGCTTAGCCTGACTGGGGTCCTCAGCCTCATCACTTTAGGAGGTTTGAAAGGGATAAACACGCCCCTAATTAAAATGAAACTGAGAAAACAGACGAGGTAAGAGAAACCTGATGAGACAACCCCTTTAAGCTTATCTTGAGGGGAACAAGTTCTGCAATTAAGCAAATCTAAACTGGTAATAGTCGTGCTGCACAAGTTGACCTAGCATGTACAGTAGTGCTGTTTGAACAGGGCATTGCTCTGTTTCAAACTGGGTCAATCAAGCTTGTATAAAAAAAAAAAAAATCAGAATTAGGATGTTCCAATTCCAAATTTTTTCCTAGCTCTAACTTGCATTT
>JAODAL010058789.1:0-21886 GCA_025379985.1 Phyllomedusa bahiana | reverse complement strand
AAAGATATGAAGAATTATGTTTGTTTCTAGGGGAAAAATGTTTATGAATTTTCCAAGGTCAAAAAAGGTTTCCCCTTTTTTTTTTTTTCGCTCATAGTGTCATTCAGTCCATTTTTAGAAAGGAAAAGACATTTTTAAATAAAAATTTTTTTAAGGTGGAAGCGGGCTGGCCCACACCTGCAAAATAGCTTTCCACACCGCTGTGGAGGGGGTGTGTAATAAATTGCCCTTTAGTGTGTTTTCAACCTTTTCTTTCATGTGTCAAAATTCGCCAGGGAGTGCTGGCCCCGCATTTAAGCAGGGTTTGACTCAAGAGCCCCATTTTGTACCCCCTTCAGGATTGTTGATTTGGATGGTTTTGAGTAGCATATTGTGTATCATGCTAAAGGGGGGGAGAAATTGGTGGGGCGTCTTTCGGGGCCTGTAATATTTTTTCGGGGTAGGGGAGTATATTCACCCTTTTTGCTAGTTGTGTTTTGAGTTGCATACCAAATGTTTCTAGGTGAAAATTATGTACGAAGAGGTGCGTGCGGCGTGTTGGGGGGTTTTCGGAAAAACAAAATACCCAGATAAGAATGTATGGGTGTAGTTGTTAAAATTTTTTTTAAAATTTTTATCAAAAAAAATTTAAAAACTGAGGGGAAAAAAGGGAGAATTCGCCCCCAAAAAGGGGCCCGCCCGCACCCTTCCCAATGTAATTTTTTTAAATTTTAAATTTTAAAGTGAAAATTTTGGACAAAAACCGACTAACATTACTATTCAAAAGGGTGACTTATAAAAAAGGTTACAATACTATGTACAAAATACCCCTACTGACAATCAACAAGTAGTCCCGCGTTTCTCCCCAAATTTTGTGGGTTATCGGGAAATTTGAGTAACCCTTAGGTTTTTATTTTATTTTTTTTTATATTATTTTTAATTTTTATTTTATATTATTATTTTTTTAATATCAAAAAGCTTTCGTCCCTTTAAAAAAGATCCCCAGGTTGGACGGTACGAGGTTTCCCCGTGTGTTAGGAGGGTGTTAAATATAAAGTGGAAAGGATGTAGCAGAGCTATGGGAAGAAAGGAACACCCCCCTTTTAAATTAAACCACAGGAACTAAGTGTCAAATGTTAAACCCTCGTAGGGACGAGAGTGCGTTGGAAATTGCAACTGGCCTCGCGCCCCCCCCCATGGGGGAGAGCCCTTTTCCCCTGTTATTTACTTCGCCCCTCCGTGGAGGGGCAGCGTCCGGAACTTACATTACCTGCACACTCTCACTGTGAGGAAGAGGTGCAAATGCGCCACGCGCTTCCCTGATATAGGGGATGGTAGTTGCCTTGGGGTATTAATACGTCACTAATACAAGTAAAAGGAGGTATGCGAAAAGGACAACTGCCATGAGCACTCAACTGCCTGGTAGGCAGTGTCAGTATGTTCACTATGAATCATTCACTGGCTATGGAACGTGAAAGCAGAGGGCACAGCCGCACAGAGGACAAGGCGAGAATAGCGATAGTGGTGCGGATGTCTAAACTCTGCGTGCACAAATACAATTGTAGGCGCAAACTGTTGATGAAGGGTGGCGCCAAAAATAGACTAAGATATAGTAAGAATAACCATAGGCAATAAGAATGTAAGGCAGAAGGAGATTATCAGCCGGTACTCCCAAAATATATCCATAGAAATAGGTATATAATAAAAATAAAGAAAAAAAAGTAGTATGATTACACACATCCAACAGTAGGCACAAGATCAAATACGGATTATACAGACAATACAAAATATAGATATAAAACATAGTTACAAAGAATATACGTCATAGATTTTACTAAAATAGTATAGAGGTATCTAATAAATAGCTTGCAAGTGAGAAGGAGTCATTAAGCCCATGTGGGTGAAGGGTTGTTTGAGATAGAAGATCCAATGGGCTTCCCTTCTGGAGAATCTTTCTATCCAAAATCCCCCTTACGCTGGGGAGGGAGTAACAAAACCTCAATTGCGAAAAGTGACGAATTGTGGAATTTCATTAGCCTCCTGGGTACATATTTATAGTTTTTTTTTCTCGATGCGAGTGATGTATCGCGATGGTGCCTGGATGTCGCCCCAGAGTGTTCAAGATTCTACGTCGAATTTTCACGGGAGGGTTTGCAAAATACATAGATGGGCCCACCCACACAGAGGATTGGATAAATCACCCCCACGCGTTGTTGCCAATTGGCATAGCTCCTCAATTATAGAAAATTTTTCAGTTCTTAATGTTGGTAACTGGTTTTAGAGACCAGAATAAACTTGAATGCCTGCATGATCCACATCATATAAGTACCTGTACACTCGGTTCATGAGACAGTTACCCGTTGTAGATGGGGCAGTACAATGGCTATGTTACAAGGAACGTCACCACGTTCTATCCCGTCTTTTAGTGTAATGCGGGGGAAGGGATCAATAAATTCAGCTAGCTCGGGTCCTGCTGTTAACCTAGGGGCATAAATTGGTTTAATAATACCTTAAATGTTTTAAATGCTGTTTCAAAAGTTCCTACCACATCTTAGATTTTACATCTCTTTTACATTGTGATGTCTCTTTAGGGTGCAGTAGAGAGGTTCGATTCAACAACCCGAGCCCTTTGATTTTGCTAGGAAAGTCTAGAACCTCCCTTAGGATACCAACGCTGGAGAACCTTCCTTGTAAATGTTTGCTTCCTTCATTGAAGGTTTGTAATGTGGAACCAGTTTCTGTCGGCTACGGTTTATATGACATTTTCGGATACCACAGCGGTAGTGGGAAGGGATTGTAAACTGTCCACTTCTAAGCAGGCTATTTCATGCAGTGGGTTTACTCGAAAACAATTTGATGTTTTCCAGACTACCTCCCTGACCCTTTTTAATAAGTTCGGTCAAAGGAAGAACTAGTTCAAGAGCTATGTATCGACAGATGTAAACCTGAGGCCTATATCATTACAATGACGGAAACATTAGCCACGAAAAAAACGATATCTGGTAATCATTGGTTGTCCCGTCAATGTATCTGCCCCAGTAGAGAATACTCTCTGGGTCTGATAATTATCTGTTCTGAAACACAACAACGGTTATTTCCCACCAGCCCAGAAGAGTTTCGCATATGAGGGAGCAACAGGGCTCCACCATAGCAAGTCCCTGAGATGGTGGTAATAGCCTTCCGTTTGAACAAGGAAAAAATTGTTGTGTTAATACAAACCACAAAAACAGTTTCCACACTAGTTGGTCTATGTTCTGTAAAAATGCTGGACTGGGTTTTCCAAGAAATAGTTGACGGCCTACCCAATCCTGCCTCATGGGGGATTGATAACTATCCTTAAAGGTCACTCAAACGTTCAATAACTGCAGAGAAAAGTATCAGATTCGATGGTAGAGTCCCTCCAATTTGAGTAGAAGGTCAGTGGTATCATAACGTAATGATGGGGAGTGGCGTCACAAAGGGATCTACTAGGTAGTGTCAATGTCTGTACTAACATTTTGTGTAGCCGGTATTTATACCGGGACACAATAGGTCTCACACTAAGAGGAAGGGGAGCGACCCTTATGGACTTTTGGGAGCCATAAAAATGTTGCAATTTGGGGGGGCCCTTTGGAAGTAAGGAAAAGATGTTCTTTTTTATCGATCAGTCCACACAGACAACGCTTTGTTCCAGGAATCTCTACAAGTTCCTTTTTAAAGGGAACTTGACGGTGATACGGATTTCAAGACACCATTTAGTGTTCTATCTTTAAGGATCTCAAGGACACATTTGTTTATAGTCATCAGAGTCCTGTTATCACTCATTAACCCCTTTGTCAGATGGCTTTATCAATATTTGACTGATCCATCTCCAAATTCTATTAACGACCAAGTATTCCTGTTTCGACTAGTAGTCTTAATGTGACGGGCTTTACTTACAGAGGAGGATCACCTGAAGTTTCTCATCGGAGTCAACTTACAAACTTCTCCACAAATGGTATCAATATTGTGATCATTTAGAGGGGGCATTTTTGTGCTCTTCATTTAAGTTTGTTGAATGGGCCTTTATAGAGCACGGTCTCTATCACCCTCCTCTACATTAAAACTCATGCCTTGAAAACACATAGGTCTTGAAAATCATAGGACCATCAAAGCAGTTATATTCTTAGTTCCAGAACATTTCCTTTTATCATTCAATTTAATGAAATTTTTTCACTTAAAATTCAATAAAAGTATTCTCCCGAACACAGTGTATCATCCTTATCCCATTAATGCATTGAGGGAGTTATTAAGGGACAAAGGATAATCCCCTTTTCATAGGTAACCTGTGTTTCAAATGATTTAAAGGTCTTCGTGGTCAAGATAAAATTGATAATCTGAAAAATTACCGGAAAGCTTCAAACTTTAAGGCCTCTAAAAATTGTCTATTGAGCCTGGGTATTGTTTTCTCTAAAAAAGACGGTGTAGGCTCCCAGTATTGGAGGGATCATGCAACCTCTTGTTGAATCAATAGATTGAGGGTGGACAGGGGCCTCCCGATCGTAGATGGCAAAGAAGAGAAGGAGTGATACTAATGCGACGGAGCCAGCAGGTTGTCCCCCTGTTTCTTTGGGTCCATTTTCCTCTGATTCTTCTCTTTTTTGGGACCCATTAATGTATAGTATATGATCGCTGTGTCGGAGTATGGAAAAGGAGATATATTGATAGTTCTATTGATTCTCCTTGATTTCCCTCCGACAAGCTGTGTCGGAGGAGGGGGGTTTCTGACCTGCCAGGCGTGGACCCGATACAAACTATCTTTAAATGCCATGTTACAAAAACTCGGGTGAATCTTTTACAAATTTTTATGTTGCGCTCCTTGAGTGGGGTGGAAAATTTATCAATATTATTCTGAAACTCCACCTCGCTCTAGCAAAGTCGTTTCTCCCTTAAATTTCAAAGTATTTTCTATTGAGTTTTAGATTAGTAAGGTTTATGGAATATTGTGTTCCTTTCTATTAATAAATCAAAAAAAGTAAAGAAGATGCGTAGCCTTTTTTCCCACTTTCTCAAAGATCGGGGTTAGGAAACTGGGGGCAGGTGTTATTGTTATCCGTAGACCCCTGGGAACTAACTATTTTTTCGATAGTTTTCAGGGGTCTCAGTCCCACCCGGTTTTTATATAAGTTTTATATTTAGTGGGCAATTCCCGAAATGTTTCTGTAAGATGGAACTCCCTGGGTAAACCCAAACTCCCTTCAGAGAAAAAATCCCCAGATCGGACAACCACCCGTCACAATTGGGGAAACCCGGGGGGGATTCGCCATAACAGAACTCACAAAACATCTTTGCAATACAAAATGAGACCAAAAATTTTTAATCTTAAGCCCAAAAACACAATTTTCCAAACACAAACTCCTACAAATATATGGGACAGGAGAAATTCTTAAATAGAATACCCCGGAGAGTTTTTCTTACTGGGGCCCCGAAATACATTGAAAAAGATTTATAATTTTCGGTCCGGGAAACCAATGATTTCCATCGTTTTTGGGGCTAGCCCCCAAATTGTAATGATATAGGCCTCAGGTTTAATCTGTCATACATAGCTCTGAACTAGTCTTCCTGGACGTAATTATTAAATAAGGGTCTGGGAGGTTAGTCTGGGAGGTAGTTCGGGAAACATCATTGTTTCGTAAAACCACTGCAGGAACCAAAATAGCCCCCTGACTTAGGATGGGACAGTTTTAATCCCTTCACTACGCCGTGATATCCGACAAAAGGTCAATATATACCGTTCCTCGACGACGAAAAATACTTGTTCCACTTTACAAACCTTTTCAAGAAGGAAGCAAAAATTTTACAAGGAGTTAGGGTTCTCCAGCGGTGGGGGTATCCTAGGGAGGTTCTAACTCCTGCATTCTATGGGTTCGGGGTGTTGATCGAAAACTCTCTACTGCACCCTAAAGAGACATCACAATGTTAAAAGAAGATGGTAAAATATAGAGTGCTGTTGGAAATTTTGATTTAAGCTGTTTATACATGTTTAAGGGGGATTGATTATTACCAATTTTTGGCCCCTAGTACAGCAGGACCCGGGAGCTAGCTGAATTTATTGATCACTTCCCCGCATTACACTAAGTACGGGGGAATAGACACGTGGGTGACTTCCTTGTACTTAGCCATTGTACTGCCCCTTCTACTTCGGGGGGAACTGGCTCATGTACGAGTAGACAGGTACTTAATAGATGTGGATTCATGCAGGGCATGAGAAGTATATTCTGCGTCTCTAAAACAGTTACCAACATTAAGACTGGAAAAAAATTTTCTATATGAGGAGCTATGAACAATTGCAAAACGCGTGGTGTGGGGACGTGGGATGATTTATCAAGCCTCTTGTGGGTGACCATTATGTATGTTGCAAACCCTCCCGTGAATTTAGAACATATGAACTTGGAAACATATGGGCGAAATCAGCTTCATCATGCGACACCACATCACTCGCACGACAATTTGAAATTATGTACCATACTAATGATCCTCAATTTGTCACTTTTTCGGCATTGAGTGTTGTTACTCCCCTCCAGAGTAACGGGGGATTTTGTTAGTAGATGCTCCAAAGGGAAGTCCATTGGATCTTCTATCTTCAAAACCCTTCACCCACATGGGCTTAATGACTCTTTTCAATTGCACAATTTATTTAATACCTCTTTTACTATTTTAGTTAAAATCTATGTCGTAGTATTATTGTATCTATGTTTTATATCTATATTTCTGTATTGTTTGTTATTATCCGGTATTTGATCTTTGGCTACTGTTGGATGAGTGTAATTATATACTTTTTTTATTTATTTTTTTATATACCCTTTTCCTCTGGATATATTTTTGGTCCGGCTTATATCTCCTTCTGCCTTACATCTTATTGCCATGGTTATTTCTTACTATATCTCTTAGTCTATATTTGGCTGCCAACTTCATCAACAGTTTGCGCCTACAATTGTTTTTTGTGACGCGTTGTTAACATTCCGCTACCCACTATCGCTATTTTCGCCCTTGTCCTCTCCTGTGCGGCTGTGTCCTCTGCTTCACGTTTCTATAGCGCACTAATACTTCATAGTAACTACTGGACACTGCCTACCAGCATGTGAGTGCGCATGGGCAGTTGCCTTTTTCGAATACCTCCTTTATTGTAAGTTAGTGACGTATTAATAGACATTCGGCAAACTACCTATGCTGGGGGGGGGGGTGGGGGGGGGGAGGGTCCTAATATGCAGGGACATGGCGCAGTGCGCATTTGAAGCGCTTCTTCCTACATCAGTGAGAGTGTGACATGTGTAGATGTTAAGTTCCGGATGCTGTGAGCGGGCGTAGTATTAACTTGGTAACGGCTCTAGCTCTCCATGTGTGGGGGAGCTGCGCTAGGAGCAGTTGCAATTTCCAGACGCTACTCTCGTCCCTACGGAGTGGTAAGCATTGAACATCTTATGTTCCTGTGGTATTTATAACGGGCTGTTCCTTTCGTCTTCCATTGATACATTGCTATCAATACGTAGCCACTATTATATTTAATACACCCTCTCTAACTTCGTCTTATCTAATACCCTCTCATAACATCCCAGGATCCTCGTACCTGTCTCAACCTGCGGTATCATTTTATGGGACGTAACTTTTTATATATATATATAATATATATAGATATAATATATATAAATATATATACTAATATATATATATATAAATGATTTCACATATTATCGGTTGACATACTATTATGTTCCATGATGAACCAAACTTTTGTGGGAGAAACGCGTTGGACTACTTTGTATGTATTGTCAGTAGGGGGTTAGTGTTTGTTACTATATGTATTGTAACCTTGTTGTATTAGTACACTCCTTTTGTATTAGTATTGTTTTTGTCTTGGTGTATGTTGTCCCTATATTCACTTAGTATTTTACTTTTAGTATTAGGATATTTATTACATATTAAGGTAGGGTGTTCCGGTGGGGGCCGCCCTTTTCGGGCGCGGATTTCTCGCTATTTTGCCTCATGTTTATTATTTTTACTTGAATTACTTATTAAAAGTTTTATTTAAACATATATCTACACCCTAGGCATTCGTTTATCCTCGGTAGTTTGTTTTTCTGTTCTAATATTGAATGCCGGGTATCTCTATTTAGGGTTTTCTTCTGTCCCATATATTTGTAGGAGTTTGTGGTTTGGTATTGTGGGTTGATCAGCACTCGAACAAACTGGGGTCCCATTCCAGGTCGGAATATGCCTTAGGTTACCGCAAAATATGGGGCCTGTAAAATAATTAAAAAATTGGATGTGGAGTCTTGGGAAAGCTTCTTGTAGGGACACAGAGGGAGTTATGGTTTTGTGTGTGTTAGGGTCGATTATTGTCATAATAGATCTGTACCCTAATTCGTGACATTTATTAAATACCCATGGGGTTTCCCTTGTTGGAAGCCCCAGGTTGTTAATAATGATAGATGTAGGGAAAAATTGGGTTCCAAAAAACTCGTTGAGCCTACGTTTTGGCACAACGCAAGCCAAAACCGCCATTATTAAGACGTTTATCCCAGACGTACATTGGGATTCTGGTGGGGTAGGGTATATGCAATGAAAATCCACAATCAAATTATTGTGCACTGATGGGCACGTGGAACATATTTCGTGTGTTTTGGAAGTCAGTCAGTGACATAGTGGCCCCAGCGACTCACAAAGTTATAACATTTTAGGAATAAGGGGGCCTTTTTCCACCCTCAAATTAAATTTTCAAATGCCGTTTGATTTGTTTCTATTCCTTCGGTTGAGATAGATTGGCAGCAAGTGGACAAATAGTCAGACGAGGTATTTCGATCATTTTAAGAAGGTTCACCCTACCTATGAAAGTTTGAGAAAAACTATGGTCCCCAGAGTACTCAGCTTGTGGTGAAGGGCCAAGATGTAGGGCTGATCTGTTTGTCGGATAGATACGCGAAAAGGATGTCGGGTAACAGATCACACTAAAATATTTGAGATTTTACACTTGCCATTTTATCTGCTAGGGGAGGACCAATACGGTCTAGAGGGGCCCTTTTAAGAGTAGGCCTTCTCTTTTTATCAATGTTGATTAGTGTATCCTGAGAGGTTCCCTATGTCCTTGGATTTATTGTAGTAGAGATTAGATAATGGTGTTTGGATTTGAGATTAGAAGTCAGGAGTGTATAGTTGGTTGGGGGAAAGTAAGTCGTTCCGCGTATGCGGTGGAAGTTGAATGAGTTTTAAGGATTTGGCGATAGCAAATGTGGTGCCAATATTCAAAAGGGTTCGACAGAAAAGTGATCCTGGAAAGAATAGGCCGGTTAAGTTTAACCTTTTTGAGGGTAAAATGTTTGTAAGGGTTATCTAAGAGATGCTTATCCTGAACTATTCTCACTGAAAATAAACTGTATACTCCGTTCCAGCTATGGGGTTTATGAAGGATCGGTCTTGTCAAACTAAGCTCATCAGCTTCTATGATGAAGTTAGTTCATACTGGATCAGGGTGAAGCAAACAGCACCACTTTGGAGAGTCTCTCTGGAGTTTGCCTCAGGACTCACAAACCCAGTCCTACTCCACAGCCAAACTTACAGTGAGACTGGGTTACCTCACCCCAGCTTTACCGGAACTACAAAGGCTTAATTAGACAATAAACAACTGGCCTGGACCTGGAAAAGGTGTGTGCAGCCATTCCAACCCAGCTCTTTACCGCTCCGGTATAATAACTGACCCGGAAGCAACTGCTACCAGCAGTTGTACTAACGGATACAAAAGAGGTCGGTGTCCTAATGCTGCTGACACACGTCACTGGTTTTTACCTCACCGACACCGGGCATAACGGTGACACATCTTTCGTCAATGACGGTTCCTTGCGCCATCTTACAGTGGGTATGTTTATTAATATATTCTAAACACAGGAGCATAAAAAATGGTCAAATATTACCAATGCAACACTTACTCGTTTTGAACCAGTATGGTTTTTGTTCACAGCACGCAATGTCGATAAACGGACAGAGGTCAGGGCAGGCAGTAAACGGGGAGAGGTTAGGGAAGAGAGCAAACAGGCAGAGTCAGTAAATGGGTCAAGGTCAGGGCTTGCAGCAAACAGGCAGAGTCAATAAAATGGCCGAGGTCAGAGCAAGCAGCAAACGGGCAGAGTCAATAAATGGGCCGAGGTCAAGGCGGGCAGCAAACATGCAAAGACAATAAACAGGCCGAGGTCAGGGCAGGCAGCAAACATACAGAGTCAATAAATGGGCCAAGGTAAGGGCAGGCAGCAAGCACGCAAAGACGATAAACAAGCCAAGGCTTCTCTTAATATGTTGATAGTGTATCTAGAGGTTCCCTATGTCTTGATTTCTTGTAGGAAGAAGATAAGGGTTTGATTTGAGTTAGAAGAAGTAAGTCGTCGCGTATGCGGTGAGTTTAAAGATTGCGCATAGCAAATGTGGTGTCAATATTCAAAAAGGTCAAAAAGTGATCGGAAAGAATAGCCGTAAGTTACCTTTTTTTGGTAAAATGTTTGAGTTTTCTAAGAGATGCATCCTGAACTATCTCACTGAAATAAATGTATAACACCGTTCCAGCATGGTTTATGAAGGATCGGTCTTGTCAACTAATCTCATCAGTTCTATGATAAGTTATTCATACTGGACAGGGTGAAGCAAACAGCACCACTTCTGGAGAGTCTCCTGATTTGCTCAGGACACACAATCAGCTCCTACCCAGCAAACTTACATGAGACTGGGTACTCACCCAGCTTACTGACCTACCAAGCTTACATAGACACTAACCGCCTGGACCTGGAAATGTGTGAGCACCTCCACCAGCTCTTGACCGCTTCAGTAATAATGGCCGAGCAATGCTACAGCAGTTATACTAAGATACAAAGAGGTCGGTTGCCTAATGCTGCTGACACACGTCACTGTTTTTACCTCACCGACACGGGCATAACGGGACACATCTTTCGTCATGACGGTTCCTTCCCATCTTACAGTGGGTATGTTTATTATATATTCTAAACACAGAGCATAAAAATGGTCAAATATTACCAATGCAACACTTACTCTTGAACCAGTATGGTTTGTTCACGCACGCAATGTCGATAAACGACCGAGGTCAGGCAGGCAGTAACGGAGAGGTTAGGAGGCAGCAAACAGGCAGAGTCAGAAATGGTCAAGGTCAGGGCTTGCAGCAACAGCAGAGTCAATAAAATTGGCGAGTCAAGCAAGCAGCAAACGGGAGAGTCAATAAATGGCCGAGGTCAAGGCGGCAGCAAACATGCAAAGACAATAAACAGGCCGAGGTCAGGCAGGCAGCAACATACAAGTCAATAAATGGGCCAAGGTAAGGCAGGCAGCAGCACGCAAAGACGATAAACAAGCCAAGTCAGGCAGGCTGCAATATACAGAGTCAATAAATGGGCCGAGTTCAGGCAGGCAGCAAACATACAGAGTTAATAAACTAGCCGAGTCAGGCAGTGGAAGTCAAAAAACATAATCCATTATTCGAACCAGGGTCAAACCGAAGAGCAATCATAATAGGATGCAAAAGATGTTATTTGCATACATTTTTTTGCAGTAAGGATATTTGCCATGGTTCTCTCTCTGCGTAGATGACATCCTTGTGAAGTGTATCTAACACATTTTCCTCATCTCTCACAATACCTGCATCATTAATCAAAGCTGCTTAGCAGTCTTCAGGATTTCTGGGCTGCAGTATCACAGGTACATATGGTAATGGTTTCAACTGTGTCACAGACACCTTAGCGTGGTGGGGGGATACATGGCGTGCTTGGACCCTGGTGTACTGCTGGCTGTCTTGCAGGAACATGCTCCAGAAGAGTTCCTGGGTTTAGTTCCTGATGGTCTTTTTATTTTTTTCAATGTGAAGAGTTGTTTTTACAGGTGAGGTGGTCTTTTCAGGCTTAATGTGCCCATCTCCATCATGATTTGTAAGGACACTTTGTTGCTGCATATGTTGTGGTTTCCACAGCTCAAGGTAATGGTGTGATTCTTCCCAGATGGTTAAGAAGTTAATATAAATGGCACAATACCTGTCATGCCGCCTCATTTTCTAGCGAAGCTAGTTGGTCCGGCTTCCGGTTGATGGTGCCTCTGAGTTGTTGCAGGTATCTCCGGCTGAAGTTTCCCAGCCCAGGTGCAGCCTTTGCGTCTAGTCCTCATAACACAGAGATGTGAGTGTGTGTGAGGGTACAAAACCCCCAAAATACAAAAATAAGAGCCCCCGGCAATCACTTTTTCTTTGCTGAAAGTGCTCAGCGCTCCTCTCACTTTGTACTTGCTCACATGATGTGCTTGCGAGTATTCATGAGTCGGTGGCAACGTTCTGTGATTCATAAACCATACGACGACAATAAGAATTCTAATGCTGGGGAACAATGTGGTTTGCCATGGCACCAACGATATATGCCACTAAAAAGTGGGGTTCTATTATATATATATTTAATTGTTTTTATTAATTTTCAGAATACAATTCCACATTAACATGAATATAATACAGTTTGCTTTGAAGATATTGAAATCAATACAATCACGTAGCCTTAAAGAGCATTGTGTATTGTTGTCATTTTAACAAACATGTTACATTTGCATTTCTTGAGAGTATAATGAAATTTGTTATGCATCAATCTCATGAATTTGTGATTAATATCACTATCTAGCAGGTAAATATATTAAATATCAAACCAAACTTCAACCTGAGCTTCATTTTCTTTTGCTTGCGTCTCTCCCTCCCGCGGTCTCGCTATCCTCCAGTTTGGTGGGGGTGGAAGCCTGTATCCGACAAAAAGAAGTATTCACCGTGTCCATTTTGTTTGGATCTGTGTTAGTTGTGTATAGGCAGATTCATGGTTCCGTTTGAGATTGTCAAATGGGAGTTACGATTAGTTGACAATGAGGAAATATATCTGTATCAAGGAGGTATGTCGAGGAATATTGGGATAGTGATCATTATTAGTTAATTAATGGGTCGTGACCTCCCATGTCTAGCAAGGTACAGCCTTATTCCCAAACAGTTGAAGAATATGTCTTGTTTCAGGCAAAATGTCTATGAATTTTCCCAAAGGTCAAAAAAGCGTTTCACCTTTTTTTTTTTTCGCTGCATAGTGTCAGTTCAGTCCATTTTAGTAAGTAAAGACATTTTTAAATGAAAGTTTAAGGATGGAAGCGCCGGCTGGACCCACACCTGCAAAATAGCTTTCCACACGCTGTGGAGAGGTTGTGTAATAATTGACCTCCTTACGTGTGATTCAACCCATTTTCTTTCTATGTGTCCAAATATCGCCCATGGAGCTGCTAGTGCCCCCATTTAAAGCAGGGTTTGACTCGAAGAGACCCATTTTGTATCCCTATCAGGCATTAGATATGCATTATGGATGGTTTTGAGTAGCATATCTGTGTATCGGCTGAAGGGAGAAATGGTAGACGTCTTTCGTGGCCTGTAATTTGTTCCGGCGTAAGGAGAGCCTCATATTCTACCCATTTTGCTAGTTGTGTTTTAGACGTTGCATAGCCAATGTTTCCTAGGATGAACTTATAGATACAAAAGGTGCGTGCGGCGTGCTGGTGGGTTGATCAGCACTCGAAACTGGGGTCCATTCCAGGTCGAAATATGTTAGTTACCGAAAAAATATGGCCTGTAAATAATTAAAAAATGGGATATGGATCTTAGGAAAGTTCTTTTAGGACACAGAGGGAGTATGGTTTTTGTTGTAGGGTCGATTAATTGTCTAATAGATCTTAACCCTAATTCGTGCCATCTTATAAATACCCCATGGGGTTCCCTTGTTGAGTCCAGGTTGTTAATCAATGAAGATGTAGGGAAAAATTGGGTCACAAACCCGTATGAGCCTAACGTTTGGCCACGCAAGCCAAACCGCCATTATTAAGACTTATCCCAGACGTCATTGGGATTCTGGTATAGGGTATATGCAAGAAATTCACCAATCAAATATTGTGCACATGGGCACTGAAAATTTCTGTGTTTTGGAATCAGTCAGTGATATAGTGGCCCAGCGACTCCAAGTTATAACATTTAAGAATGCGGGCCCTTTTTCCACCCAAATAAATTTGCAAAATGCCGTTTTGTTTGTTTCTCATCCTTCGGTCTGAGATAGATCGGCAGCACGTGGAACAGATAGAGCAGACGAGGTATTTCGATCATTTTAAGAAGGTTCACCCTACTATGAAAGTGAGCAAAATATGGTCCAGGTACTCAGTATTGGTGAAGGGCCAAGATGTAGGCTGATATGTTTTGGATGATACGAAAGGATGTCAGAGTAACAAGATCCTAAATATTTGAAATTATACACTGCCATTTTATCTGCTAGGTGGAGGACCATAACGGTCTGGAGGGGCCCTTTAAGAGTAGGCCTTCTCTTTAATCAATGTTGATAGTGTATCCTGAGAGGTTCCCTATGTCTTGGATTTCTTGTAGGAGAGAAGATAATGGTGTTTTGGATTTGAGATTAGAAGAAGTAAGTCGTCCGCGTATGCGGTGAGTTTTAAAGGATTGCCGCATAGCAAATGTGGTGTCAATATTCAAAAAGGGGTCAAAAGTGATCCTGGAAAGAATAGGCCGGTAAGTTTAACCTTTTTTGTGGGTAAAATGTTTGAGGGTTTTCTAAGAGATGCTATCCTGAACTATCTCACTGAAAATAAATGTATAACACCGTTCCAGCATGGGTTTATGAAGGATCGGTCTTGTCAAACTAATATCATCAGCTTCTATGATGAAGTTAGTTCTATACTGGATCAGGGTGAAGCAAACAGCACCACTTCTGGGAGTCTCCTGAGTTTTCCTCAGGACACACAAACCCAGCTCCTACTCCACAACAAACTTGCAGTGAGATGGGTACCTCACCCAGCTTACCTGACCTACCAAGCTTACATAGACACTAAACCTGGCTGGACCTGGAAATGTGTGAGCAGCCATCCCACCCAGCTCTTTGACCGCTTCAGTAAAATAACTGGCCCGGAGCAACTGCTACCAGCAGTTATACTAACGGATACAAAAGAGGTCGGTTGCCTAATGCTGCTGACACACGTCACTGGTTTTTACCTCACCGACACGGGCATAACGGTGACACATCTTTCGTCAATGACGGTTCCTTGCGCCATCTTACAGTGGGTATGTTTATTAATATATTCTAAACACAGGAGCATAAAAAATGGTCAAATATTACCAATGCAACACTTACTCGTTTTGAACCAGTATGGTTTTTGTTCACAGCACGCAATGTCGATAAACGGACCGAGGTCAGGGCAGGCAGTAAACGGGGAGAGGTTAGGGCAGGCAGCAAACAGGCAAGTCAGTAAATGGGTCAAGGTCAGGGCTTGCAGCAAACAGGCAGAGTCAATAAAATTGGCGAGGTCAGAGCAAGCAGCAAACGGGCAGAGTTTATGGGGGGGTCAGCGAGGAGGTATTCCAGAGGTCAAAAAGTAAGATAAAGGCAAATACGATCATAGGGCCAGGTAGCAGCAGAAGACAAGCGTAACAGCAAGGTGGCAGCTGAATTCAGTAATAAAGGGCGAGTTCGCGCAGCACAGGTTAATAAATGCCGGTAGGGCATAATAAAAACAAACATTATTGAGGGTAAAAACCAAAAATACAAAAAATAAAGGATCATTTTTTTGCGAAAGTATGCCAGGTTTTCTCCCTGTGATCTTCCTTATGATGTTTACATTTCTCATCTTCCAAATGCTGCCAACAACTGTTATGCTTCAGATTCGGCAGACTAGGTCTATGGGAATGTTTTGCAGGCACCAACGTGTGGTTGCTCTAGGTGGGTTTATGTTTTTAGAATTAATGGTTTCTGGTTTAGTTCCTATTCTTTATTTATTAATAAATTTGTTTTAAGTATTGTCTCATAGATGGCCTTCATGCATTTGTATGGCATTTTAGCAATGTTGTGGTTTTCTAGAGTAATGTAATGTTATATCATCTCTCGATGGTTGTAATTAAATACTTCAATAGCGGCATATTTTACAACAATTTAGCTTCACGTTATGCTTTTGCAGGTCTCCTCATTTTCTACCAGTGCAGTTTCCTCTCCCATCCCATTTGGGTGTAGGTTCAGCCATTACACCAAAAAAGTAGTATGCAGTCCTATTTTTGCATGTTAAGCTGTACATCTGTTATTTCCTAGAGTTCTGACATTGGGGTACGCTTGTACATAGCATAAAATAAGGATAGCGGGAATATGTGGTAGTAATGTTATATTATTAATGTCGACATCAAGATTTTTAAATGGGTACACTATATTGCAAAATTTTAAATATGTCTTTATAGGTCAAATTTATAATTTTCCAGTGTTTAAAATTTCAATCAATTTAATTTTGCTAAGTTGTCAGTTATCATTTTTAAAGTAACATTTTTAACTGAAAGTTTTAGTTGATGTGAACCAGTTACATTCACTCAATAGATTTCAATCCTGTTCACAAAGTGTGTATTAATTTGATCTCCTTACAGTGTTTCATACCATTTTTCATTTGCCAAAGATGATTGTGCCTAGTCTCCCCATTAAGCGGTTCGCTATTCTGATTGGAAGTTTGTATCCCTGTTCGGAAAGATATTCATTCATTGGTTTTGGATGTAGTTGTGTAAAATTCTAAGGAGTAATTGTGATAATTGGGCTTATATTAGTTGCGTGAAGGTATTCTCATAGTACCATTGCTATTGGTAAATCGTTAGATATCATGTTTCTAGGAAATGTGTAAAGAGGTACGCAATTCAAAATTGAATGTGTTTGCATCAATTATGGGGCCATTCATGTCGCATATGTAGTACAAAAATTTATGGGCTTTATTAAAAATGGATGAGTCTAGATCTTTTTAGCACACTTTGAAGAGGTTTTTTAATTGACGCGGTGCAATCTCAATAAACTTTACCTCTGATTTATAAATACCATGCGTTTCCTTGTTGGAGTCCGTTTTTAACTATGTAATTCGAATAGTTGATCACAACTTTAAGAGCTTTGTTTGGCAGCAATTGAAACCAGTTATTAAGTCATTTTAGATCTTATGGGATTCTGTTTCGGTTGCAAGAATTTACATCATATGCAGATGGCCTGAAATTTCAAAGAGTTTTGACCATTCGTGATTTGTCCGCGCTCAAGTAGACATATTTAAGGAATAGGCAGTTGTCGTCACCCGAAATAAATTTGCAAAGCCGTAGAATTGGTTCTCATTTCGTCTGGAATTTTTTAGTTCGATATGGACTGATAAGCTAAATGTATAGTATTTAGAAAGGTTACCTCTTAGAAAGTGAGCAGGGTTTTTCGTTCAGTAGTGTAATTGCAAGATGTTAGCATAATTGTTCTTTTATAGATCAGGGTTTTGATACAAGACCCAAATTTTAATTTAATGCATTGTTATTTAGGTGAACCTAGCTGGAGGGCCTTTAAGACAGACCTTCTTATATGGTTGTAGATCCTGAGGTTCCCATGTTTGAAGATCTGTAGAATAAAATTAATGGGTTGTGAATTGGATTGAGAATAAGTTGTAGCGCCAGGTGTTTTTAAGGATTCGCATGCCAAATTTGCAATGCAATTTCAAAATGGGTTAAAGATCTGGATAATAGGCTGAAAGTTAGACTTTTGGGTTGAACTTTTGAGGGTTTTCAGGATCTTCTGAATTGCACCTGAAAAGTAATGTAAACGTACCGAGCATGGTTTGTGAGAGGATGGTTTTGTGAAATATTCAAGTTTATGAGAAATTAAGATTCTAAATTTAATTATACAACTTGCCATTTTTCGAGTGGGACCTTAGCCTAGGAGAGCCCTTTAAAGTCTTTCCTAATATGGAGACTGGTAGTCCCCCTTGCATTGAATCTGAGTTCATATAAATAAGGTATGTTAGATTGGTAGTCCAGTGTGCGTGAGTTTTGCAATCCCAAGCTAGACGTTCATAAAAAGGTGCCGGAAGTTACCAAATTGTTAATAACTTTTTAAGAATGTTGCCTAAGGTTCTGACAATCATGTTTACCTACAAAAAATGATAACGGTTTCACTTTTCGAATGAGGTTCTTAATCTAAGTTAGTTTATTATATATTTAACACAGGTGGAAAAAAGATCAATTCACAAGTCACACTTACCTTGGAAACAGTATGTCTATCACAGCACGCAATGCGTAGAACGGACACTTACGGCTGACCGTAACTGGGACAGTTAGAAGCTAACGTCAGAAAGTAAATGGCCGAGTTTAGGTTCAGCTATAAGATAAACTGAGAGTCGCTACTAGAGCAAACGGCATAGTCAATAATGGGTTAGCTAAGCGGACACTGTAGACATTACGAGGAGTGGTGCACAGTTATACATTAATCAATTAAACCGGGTAATGTATATATTAACACCAAAACATGGTCAAATTCAGATGGTTTTACATTAGATCATAATGGTTTGTTCACAGGCAGGCATCAGAACAGGTATAAATAGGGAGGTCAGGGCAGTGGAATGTAAAGACTAGCGTTCAAACGGGCAAAATTCGGTGCAGCATAATCAGAAAAATGGCAGCATAAGTTTTGCAAGCAGCAAATTGAGTTACACTGGCTAATGACACATGGAATGAAAAACGAGTTCCCGTATCAAGTACGTGCAGCATTAAGCAAAGGCAGTATAGGCAAGTGTCATCAGGCATATAGAGTCAATAATGGCTCATATGGCAGGATTCAATGTTAGCATAAGCGGACATGGGCAATAAGGGTGATGGAACAAAATCCATTCAACCGGGTCATAGGAAGGAAATGATGCAAAGATGTATTTATTACTTTTTTTGCGTAAAGGATTTTTTCATGGTTTTTTCTGGCAGTGGAGCCCTTAGGTGTACAACTTGTCCCTATTCAAAATACCATTAATCAAAGGCCGTCTTGCAGTCCATCAGATATTCTAGGGCACTTGTATTGGAATAGTTTTATGGGTTCAAGACTAAGTTGGGGTGGTCATGCAGTGTTGGAACCGTGTATTGCATGCACAGAACAATGCTGCTAGATGGTTCTGGAGTGTTTCAGGCTTTCTGTTTTTATGGAAGATTTTTATTGTGTTACTCAGGTTGGGTTCCTTCAGCCATGTGCCACTTTACTGTTCTCAAGACACCGAGATTGATGGTGTGGTTCAACCTCAAATTATAAATTAAGTCTCAACGGGCTTAATGATTTTATTTAGCGAATTCGGCCCCGTTTCACTTGACTTGGCTCATGTTGTGTGTCTGATTGTCCAGCGGTCTCCAGTTTGAGTCATAACATCACAGCCAAGATTTGTGGGGAGACAATAGGTTCCAGGTACCAAAAAACCAGTGTGCAAAAATCTGTGGGTCATTTTTTTATGTTTTATAATTTCACATACATGTAATTTACGCAAATGAATCAGTTGCTCAAAATCATGAACGGAATCATTTAGTTAAAGGAGACATGTTGTTTCCTGGCAAACATGTTTGCTTTGCATATAAATGGTATAATAATTTGTTTTCATAATCTATATTTTATTATAATCAATTCAAATTTAACATAAATAATATCAACCATTTCTTAAATTGAATCAATACATCATACCTTAAGGTTTTGCGATCTTTTCATTTTACAAAATTCCATTTGCATTTGTATGTTATAAATTTAGTATATAATCTATACTTGTGATTTTTTTACGGTTAAATTATTAATATAACAAATAAGTTCCTGGTTATTTTTAAATTGTGGGTCATTTCCACATCCCGACAAGTCCTATTCCTCCAAGTTGTGGAGTTGGATGTGATATAATAATTAATCTGGGTCCTATTTTCCCGTTTTACAATGGTATAGCGATTTCCAATCAGTTTGAGATCTTCTTTTTTGGGAAATGCTAATTTACCAAATGAAAAATTTGTCATTTTTCATTTGTGAGAATATTGGTAGTATCTTATTAAGTAATTATTTTGATGCCAGTTTAGGAGAATTCCCATCAACTAAATTTCTGTTCTGCAAATGTTAGAAGTTTCCCAATACAAAAAGTCGAACCTTTTTTTTTTCTGAAATTCTTCAGATTTCCCTAATATCAAAATTTTAATAACATTTTAGGTGAAGCAGCGTTGACCACCCTGCAAAACGCTTTTCCCACCCGTGTAGAGTGATATGATGATTGCCTTATGTGTTTCAACAATTTTTTTGGTAAAATCCCTGGCTGTGCCTATTTTTCAAGCAGGGCTTCATAAACCCTTTTGCTATCCCTTTTAGCATTGATACATTTTTGGATGATTTTATAGCATACTTGTATCGGCTGTAAGGGAGTTGGTAGACCTTTCGCAAATGTGTATATTCCGCGTGGAAATAGCTCTATTACCAAATTTTTAGTTTTTAATAATTCATAGCAATGTTAGGAGACTTAAGTCATTAGAGTCGTGGGGTATGGTTGTTTGTAGCCTCGAAAATTGGTCCATCAGGTCGGAAATTATTTAGTTACGAAAAAATGCTATAAAATAAAAAATGGGTTCTGTTGGAACTTTTTTAGACAAAGATGAGGAGATATTTTTTGTGTAAGGTATATTGCTAATTTTAACCCTAATTCGTGCCAATCGCATATACCCCGTTTTCCTGTGAATTGGTTTGTAATAGTATATGTCAAGAAATTTGGGGTCCAAAATTTGACTGGTACTAAAAATGTTGTTGAATAAACTGATATGCCCGTATCCAAGTATAATTAGGATAGGGCCTTTCAACCCAAATCAAATTTGCAAAATGGGTTCATTGTTCTAATTTTGGCATGGATGAACTGTGTGATGAGTCATAAATTTAGGGACTTTAAACGTCAATTAATTGAAATGCCAAAATATGTTTTGATCGTTTGTGGAATGTCGCGAGTGGATTTTTTGAAGTAAAGTTAGGTAACCAGTCCTAAAATTTCAAATTTAATTCCCTTTATTGTAGGTGGAGAATACGGTTGGAAGTTTTGGAGGCTTTTGTTGGAATAGATAGATAATATAGTTAGATCTATGTAATTTGGAGAAGATGATGTTGTTTTATTTTGGACTTAAGATAGTGTTTAAGTAGCGGATTCGGGTTAGTATAGCTTATTTGAATGTGAAATAAATGGTCAATGATTTTGTAAGAGTAAGTGAAGGGTTTGATTTTAGATTGGATAGAATGTTCGGATTTTTTAAAGATGCATAGCAATCTCGTAAATAGGTAAAACGGTAAGGAGTTTGAAAGATGGTTTTAAATATTTTGGTAAATGTTAGGTTTCTAAGATGCTATCGAAGATTCTGAAAAAATCATCCCGTTCGTAGTTTATAGGATCGTCAATCAAATCCACACTTCAGTGAAGTGTTCTGACTAGCTACGACTACCAACTTCTAGACCTATTCCTGGTTACTGGAACGCAACCTAGCACCACCACCCACTCTGACGGTACAAACTACCTGGCCAAAGCTAGCCACAGTCTTGCTACGGATCAAAAGGTGTTGCCAATTCGCACACTGCACCTGGTTTTACTACGGACAGCAGACGGCTGCACATCTCGTAAACGGTTACCTTGCCTGCAGTGGTTATAAATTTTAATACGGACTACTAAACAGTGGTAATTTATAAAATTACTTCCTGACCTAAATGGTTTTTATTCAACACTCACGTTATAACAGGTCAAATTTACGGAGCAAATACTGGTTTGAGCCAGGTTTGCACAGCAAGCCAGGATAGAAGGCGTAAAGGTAGGGAACGAAGAGGTAGGCGCAAACAGGCAGGCAGTAAATAGGTAGGTAGGGCTTGAAAAGGCAGAGTCAATAAATGGCAGGTCGAGCAAGCAGCAAACGGCAATAAATGGCGGGTCAAGGAGGCAGCAGCATGCAAAGACAATAAAAGGCCAAGGTCAGGAGAGCAAAAGGTCAATAAATGGGCCAGGTAAGGGGAACAGAAAAAGCAAGCAGGCAGAGCAAACATACAGA